>CM076571.1:42048756-42171437 GCA_034641835.2 Pinus albicaulis
GTTGGCGAGCAGGGGCAGCAAAGTGAACAGCTAGAAGAAGACATCGAGCAGCCTCAAAAAGAGCAGCAAGTTTAGGAAGATGTCAAAGGTAAATCAGTTGTTTCTCCTCCTCTCAAAAGAACAAAACTCAGCACAGCAAGGAAAAGAGGGTCTAAGGCTGCCACTCTAACAGTGACAAAGATTGTTCCTAGCAAGAGGAAATCACCCAAAAGGACACCTTCTAGCATGCCAAGGAGGAAAAGCGCAAGATTGGCTTTCAAAGGGAAAAGCAAAGTTGGAAAGGGTACAAAACATGGAGGTGCATCGGATGTCATCCCTATCCAAAGCGATGACAGTGATAATGAGGCCCGCCTTCTTGAAAACCTCCTAATTCATAAAGAGGGACAAATTGAGGCATTAGAGGAGGATCTTCAAAGGGCAAAGAACTTCAACCACTTCTTAAAGATTCAAAACAAACAGATGAATGTTCACACAGCTGTTCATGAAGCACGGGCGATCAAATATAAGAATGAGGCAGCTAAGGCGCAAGCAAGGATAGAAGAACTCATTGGTGAGTTTGATGAGGAAGAAGAGGAAGACCAGCCTAGGCAGAAGAGGCCTAGGACCATCGGGCTTAAAAGAGCCTTGGAAAAGCAGAAAACAGAAGAACAAGCCCATCTCCAAGCCTTTCCTCTCACTGCACTCCTTGAGCAGGAAATTGAAGAAAACAAAGAGGCATGGCTTGAAAGAGCTAACAAAAACTTGGAAATGAAGCTTGAGAGGGCGAACAGAGATCTAGAGCTGCAAAGGAAGAAGACTCATCACTTTCAGAAGTTGAATCAGTTTGCCAGGCGCAAACTGAAGGCAGCCCAAGAGAAATTGAAGAAGGCAAAGAGGAAGCACCCGGCACGGAAAGAGGAGAAAGGCATATCAGCCCTTGATATTTTGGCATCAGATTCAAAGCATTTTGCCATGGACCCCTGAGGGTCATGTGTGCCAAATTTGAGCCCTTTTCGACAACTTTTTGTTTTTTGGCATTTTTTGGGTTTTTGGTCGAAAACTCATAATTGCACCATTTCAGTTTGAGGATTTTTCAAGGGAGAATGATGATACCAGTGGATGCCATAATTCTATGAGCAGGTCCCCAGTGATTTTCAGGGCATTCGGAGATCATTCGCCCCCTCAAATTGGCGAAAAATGCCCACTTTTTGCACATTCTGCCCGCCATATCAGCAGTCTGCTATTTCCTGGTTTTTTACACACAGGTAAAGTTTTGGGGAACTTCTAGACATCAGATTGAGATGATTTCAGTTGCGCCGGAAAGTAGGCACAGAGAGCTTTGCAACGAGCCATCATGAGTCTCGTTTCAACATCGGGAAGGCTGCCAATTGCCTCCAGAAAGTCAGGGGACCTTTTTCAGATATAAATATGAAGTATTTTTGTAATTTTTGAACCTCAAAAATCTGCTTTTCCCAAATGTGCGTTAAGCTATTTTTACACTTGGGAAATGATGTAAAGTCAATATAATTTCCGTTTTTAGGAGTTTTTTAGATATTTTATGGGATATTTTGTGCCTTGGGCTTTGCAAAGCCTCAAGGACAAGTTTAGATATTTTGACTTGGCCAATGGGATAGCTAGTTGCTCCATGAGGTTTTCCTTCCTCTAGCCTATTTATTCCACAAGGATTCATTGTAAAGCAGAGGGTGAACTTGAGAGAAGAATCAATATATTGGTCATATGAGCTTTGAAGAACATACTTGTGTTATGATTTTTGGACTGCCTCTTGGATGCTTTTGATGAATGATGAAGGATTGGTGATGGATTCCATGACATGGTAAAATGGTATAGTGTTTCTTGCTTTGTTTTTGTCTTCTAGTTTTCATTCATGATACATGCTTCTTGCTGCTATAGATCAGTAGAGATTAATTTTGAGATATGCCCATGGAGGCACCTCAAAATTCCTGAATCTTCATAGCTTTATGTTTTCTTCTTCCTTAGTTATACTAAAGAATTCTTAACTGCTCTTTTGTAACTTAAGGTATTGTTGCTAGTTTTATTCACAAGTTCTATGTCTGTTGAGTAGGATGTATGGTGTGCCCTGCCTACCTATGATTTTCCATAGTTCTGTCCATAAAACTATCTCTTTGACTGATTAGTTTATCATCTTGTTGAACCAAGGAGGCCTAGTCCTGATCTAGCCCTTTGCCTAAAACTATGAAGTCTTGTTTGTCAAAGTGCCCAATAACTTAAAGACTGTGTTTAGGCGTTCCGGCATAGTATTTTGAGTTGTTAGTCCTCCTTATGTGTTTTCCCCAAAGTCTGATAGCCATTTCCCAAAGTTAGAGGGTCTTATACTTCTATGTATGGCTGGAATGTTTGATTTCTATGTATTAATTAGCTCATAGTTACATCTAGCATGATTAATGGCTTGCTATAACATGTTTATGTCTGCTATCAACTAGTTACACTTGAAATCCCTTGTCTTTCACAAACTTGATGTCCATTTACTCCATTTTGCCCAAAGATCCCTTTTACCTTGAATCAAATCGGCCCTACAGCAGCCTTACATCATCATCTGATAGCTTCCTTGACCTGTTTGACCCCATAGCCCAATTGATCTGACTTCTTATTACCTGTTTTATATCTTTGATCAATTTATCCCTCACAAACTTAAAAAACCAAAAATAAAAAAAAAAACTCACTTCATAACTAGTCTAATATCAGAACACCATAAGCAAACACACCGACATCTTTTACACATATATAGAGAGCCCTCTTTGAGTCTAGGAAGGCTAGGTCCTTGGGCTCCAAAGCTTGGTTTGATGTTACATCGTCATTTGGCTCACCAATCGGCCAAATCACGGGACCCTAACAGGACAAGAAGATTGTTTTAAGACAAAGAGGGTGAAAAGATAGAAAAGTTGATCTGAAATTGATTGTTAGTTAATGTTGTGTTAATATAAGTTTGAGATTTAAGATGAAAGTGCTTTGATTTGCTTCTTGCAAAAGGGTCTTTACATGTGCTTATGATTGAAAATTCAACAAACTTGATGAGATTAAGTGCAATTCATGAACATAAAAGCATGGAAACTAAATGTTGAACATAAACATATAAAACACATCAAACACAAAAAACTGAGTCAAATACACATGGTTTTGATGAAGGAGTTCACCCCTCCTGGGATACATCTCCTTGGTCTAACTTCCATGGCATGGGCCTTTATATTAGCTTGACTTGTGCAAAAGTGTCGTTTACAATCTCCCGTTGTCTCTGAAACCTGCTCCAATGGCTCCAAAACATCAAAATCTACCAAGAATGACTCTTCCTGAGCCAAAATTGGTTGAAAATTTCCTTAGTTATGGAAAAACCAAATTTTCCGAATTTTTCTCCACTAAAACTGGAAGTCACCAAATAACTCCACTACAAGTGGAGCTTACGCTGCATTTGGCGGCTCCGCCAAGTCCTCCACCAACTTAATCATGCACTTAAGTTAAGACAAGCGCGGATTTAAGTGGAGTTAATGATTGGATTAGCACAAAGCGCGTTTTAATGTTAAACTGTGGATTATGGACTAAACTTGGATTAGCAGTATTAAAACATGGTTTAAGTTTCGTTTAAATATCTACCGAAAATAGTGTTGGCCTTCGATCTTCACTGTCAATCATATGGGAGGGGTTGGCCCCCTCCGGACACCCAACCATGGTGCAATCAAACTTCAAATAGATGAGGCAGACTTATGGGTTAAGACCCATGATGTAGAGTAGACGGTACAACATTGGAGTTATATGCGGGCAGTGATGGGTTCGACCCCGACCCCGCATAAAATTTTTCTACGCAATATATATTAACCATATCCAAAGTTTGAAACTTTGGGATATATGCATATGTGCCTCCCCGCCAGTTTAGCGCTGGTCCACCAACCTATCGCCTCCCGCTAAAAAGAGACTCTGCTATATAGAATTAGCACCACTGCTAGTTTAGGAGCCTTGTCGACCATACTAATTTTCCATTCCGCCAGTTTAGAGTTGCTCCAATGATGTAGTTAGTGTTGAGTCCCGAATTTGTCTCTTTTCCATACACTTTTCCATATCTCTTTCACTCACCTAAACCTCCAAAATTGTCAATATCATGTGCAAAAGGGTATCTAACATGGTTTTTAATTATGTTTGTGTGTTTTCTATTTGATTTAGATTTTGTTCATACAGCTGCGGAAACTTGTCACTTTTCGCAGCCGCTGCAACTTTCCGCAGCTATTTTGTGGAAATCAATGTTACAGGTGTCAACGAAGGAAACGAGCCACATGGGCAGGCTAGGAATGACAAGGACATGGTTCGTGTCCTATTGGTTCAATGAAATTCGTCAAGGAAAGACGCGGTCAAAGCCATCCACGTGGAAGTCAACTGTGGAGTTCTATGTCGGCTGGACTCTGTTTCGTGGCATAGAAACATCCATACGGCCGTTTCCCAAGCTTGTGGAAGTTAATTGACATCTGTGCAAAGTTCTGGAGTTGAATTTAAGCGCCCACCTTCCATAGATCCGTTTCCCAACATGGCCATACTCCTAAATCCGTGGCCTTAGTGGTCTACGTGCTGGCTGCTATCATAAACTTCAGGAAACAGTTACATTTTATTTCTTTATAAAGAGCGTTTGCATACGCACGTAGAGTTAGTGAATGTGAGTTGATAGTTGTTAGTTGTTAAGTTGATGTGCATACTCTGTTATGTGGTGATTACGCTGCCTTGAGCCGTAATACCACCAGCCTGTAATGACTTTCTTTTTAATGTGAAGAACTATGTTTCATAACTTAATTCGTGTTTGAAGATCATACCAGAGCTGCGTAGAGGGCCCCTGCTCAGCCGAGGTTCTGTGTATTAATGTATATATTTTTCATTTCATTTCTTTAAGTAATCATTGTATCATAACCCATTACATGTTCATATTTCATAGTTGTTTTATTTATGTTCATACATTTCTGTAATTTCCATTGCATTCCTGTCTTTTATGTTTTTATGATTGTTAAAATACTGATCAGTTTTCTTGTGCAGGTTTTAGGTAGACAGCCCAGGGCATTTTCATAGTATTTTTGCTGATGATATGAAACTGATATTATTCTGCTGCTAGTTTTCTTTCACAGTCTTTGTTTAACTTCAGTTTTGTTTTGTGCACTTCAGTTTTGTTTATCTGATTCGGTAGTTAAAATTAGACATATTAAGCTACTCATAGTGTCTTCAGCTACCTCCGAAAGCCACAGCTGGACTGATGGTGAGGGGCTGCATGATGAGATGTGTAGTTTAGTATTAGTTTCCTTTCTGCAAAATTAGATATATTAAGCTTCTCATAGCGTCTTCAGTTTCCTCCGAAAGCCACAGCTGGACTGATGGTGAGGGGCTGCATGATGAAGTGTGTAGTTTAGTATTAGTTTCTTTTCCGCAAACTTAGATATATTGAATCATGTATGACATCTTCAATTGCCTCCGAAAGCCACAGCTGGACTGATGGCGAGGGATTGAATCATGTGTGTATGGTTTAGTATTAGTTTACTTTCTGCAAATTAAATATGAGTTACACAAGTTGTTTATGATTACTTCCGCAAGTCATAGCTGGTCTAATGATGAAGGGTCAGAAAATGAATTGATGTAATCTGGTTTAGATTTCTTTCATTGCAATTTTGAATTTCCATAAGCATAGTTTCTTTTGTGTTCAGTTGGTAGCAAGAATAGTTTAGTTTTCATATTCACTAGTTTCTTGTTTTGATTCATTAGATTAACAACACTTTCCATTTCAGCAGTTTACTTTCTTTTGTCATTGTAATTTCAATTTGCTTTTGAAGTTTCGAGATTGGTAAATCATTATAGGGGATATCACTTCCTTGAACAATTATAACCAAGCTTGTTTTTCACTTTAGAATTTCCATTTTACCTTAGAGAGACCATAAACGACAAAAAGTTAAGAAAGAGGTTATCTTGCACATATAGTGCGCCGCACTTCATCAGCTTACGATTCCCGGATTGACAATTAAATGCAGCAATTTAGGACACACTAAATTGACCAAACATTTTGGCGTCGTTGCCGGGGAAGTGTAACTAGGTAGCCAATTTCTTAAAAAAAAACACATAAAAATCATAAAAGAAGGGAAAACTTGATAACTTCTTGAAGTATGCTCTCCTCTTGCACCTAGTGTGATCTGGAGGATCAGAAAAGAGAGTTATTGGTTTAGTAATTTCTTAAGTATGCTCTCTTCTTGCACCTAGTGTGATCTGGAAGATCAGAAAGAGAATTATTAGCCCAACTTTTGTTAAAAAAAGAAAAACCTTCTATAGACATTCAAGAGCAAGATACCTCTGAGGAGGACTCTCTTCAAGTCAATAAGGGTTCTGAGGAAGAATCTCTTCAAAATTCAAAAATTCAAAAATTCAAAAAGAAAAAGAAAAGCTAGCATCCACAACTCCTATAGTTGAGCAACCTGTATCTTCATCTACACCTCCTTTTCCGGAAAGACTACGAATTGATAAGGGGGTGGAAAAACAAATTTTGTTGCCTAACTATGACTTTCTAGATGAATTGAAGAATGTTTGTATCAAGATTCCATTGCTACAAGCCATTCGAGAAATTCCTATTCTAGCAAAAACCATAAAGGAGTTGAGTTTCAAAAGACCCATAAAAATTGATCTCAATCTCAACCATTGATCGTGTAGATCCAACGGCGACCGTCACCCCTCTCCTCCCTCAGTTATCATCCCATATGTCTTCCTTGATCAATCTCCATCGTCAATCACCCATGATCCGACAATCCTCATTTAACCCCGTGACTCCTCTCCTCCCATCCCTTCATCTATCAGACCATTCTCAACCATGGATCTTCGAGATCCAACGGCCCTCGTTTAAACCCATCGCACATAAACACTACCACTCCATGAAAAATAGACTATGTCACTGCCTGGCCCACCACCCACTGCTTCACCATCCATCCAATCCCCCTCCGATACCTGTCTTCCACCACTCCCATCCATTGAGCACTTTCCATCGTGCTCCATTCTCCACTGTAGATCTGGAGCCCCTAGATCCGACGGTCCAGAGTTAATTTTGCATGAAATCACTCACTGAGGTTTAACACCTCATTTCTATGAGAAACTGGTGGTTTTTCTCGGGGCATGTGGCAAGCGATGAATGGAATCGTGTTCCCCCGGGAAAAACCGCTAACCGCCCAACTACAACGCGAAAACCGTCGGTGGTTTTCCAAAACCACTTTTGCCAATTTTCACGCCAAAGTCATTTTTGAACCTGGTTTTTGCGGTTTTTTCCATGGAACCTCTTCCCTGTTCTTCTCCCTCCCTCTGCGTATGCTCCTTCGCACTCGCCATCACCTCTGTAACGCAATTTCCAAATCCACAAATATGCAAGGTTTTATTAAATATTTTCTTTATTTTGTAGGTTTTCATGGGGGCATATAATACAAAAGCCCTCCCACAGTCATATTCAGTGACTAAGGCCTCTGGATGATGGTTTGAGAGCCCGAAACAAAAAGGGGATGAGGTTTTTCTTTGATTCAAAGGTTTTATCAGGGTCTCATGACCACTGGCTGAACTTTAAAACCCTTCAACGCACCACAGGGAACCCTACACACAGTAAAACAAAGAAAATCAGTGAAAAAGTGAAGGAGCAGAGGATTAAAGCCTAATCAAGGTTTTTTTAACAAAGGTTTAAAGCAGTGTATAAAGGGAAAAGGACAGTATTATGGATTATGAAGACTAAAAACAAATCGGGCCTAAAATAAAGTTTAAATCATGAAATCAAAGGAAGAATATAAATGAATAAAGGCTCGAAACAATCTGAAAGTGTTAAAAGACAGCAAAAGGATGATTATAAAAGCTGAAGGTCAAAGGATAAAGACAGATAAACAATTTTTTTAAACAGAAACAGAGAAAGGACAGTGAGGCAGGTTAATTGAAGGTTAAGGTTGTTAAGGCAGAATTAGGCTAAAACACAGTTTAAAGGGATAAAGTTGAAAATATTAGCCCTTTAAGAAATCAGTGACTAAAGGCTGAAGGTCAAAGGATAAAGAAATAGAACAAATGGTTTAAGAAGGGATAAATCAAAAGACAACAAAGAAGATCAATTAAAAAGGCAAACCAAGGCTAAACAGATCAGGCCTAGACACACTTTTAATGATTAAATTAAGGCAAGATAGGCCTAAAAGTCCTCGAATACATCAACAGAAGTAGTTATTCCCTTAATAAATCTAACTGCCATAGGGAATAACTACTTATTCCTTGAATGTTTTCTTATCCTTTAAGTGAAATCTTTGGATGAAATAGAGTGTTCCTCAACTCCTAGATTTCATTTGATAAGTTTGTCTTGAATTTTTTATTTGTTGAAGTGTGATTTATAGAATTCATGCTTTGCCCTGTCTATGGAATACATATTCATGTTCAAATGATGTTTTAAGTCCCTTTGTTGAGAATTACATATAATTAAGGATTCTTAATTGGCCTTATTTCTACTTTTCATTCTAAACCCTTAATGTTAATTTCATTTCACCTGAAAACTTTGTAGATCCAATAGCCAAGTTATATTTTCCCTTTGATACCCCTGATTCACCTACAAATCTGTTATAAACTTCCATTTGACTCCATTTCCCAATGACTTGGAGATTTCCCTTTTCTATCTATGCTGCCTAGATCATCATGTCCCACCAAACAATCAAACAAGCTCATGCTTAATAAATAGCCTAAAATCAACCTTTTACAAGAAAACAAGTCATACCTTTGCAAACAATTGAGAGATCCCTCTCTGAGACTAGGAGGGCTAGATCCTAGAGCTTTAAAGACTGGTTTTTGTGTTCGATTTTCATTTAGTATGCCAATCTGCTAAATCACAGGATCCCAACATTCTGTCAATCACGGTGGGACCTTTTTGAGTAAAATTCCCTAAAACAAGATACTCAGTATTAATTCAAGTGAATTATAGCTTCTTCAATCACTACCAACATAATGGTAATCATGATAGGATCTGTCTGAATCAGTGGCAATCTAAGTAACCCTTAGGATTCTAAGAGACCCTTATCAAACCTTGAAGAAATCAACTAGGAAGCCATATAGTAGACTCTTTTTGTTTCACCACCTTAGCTAAGTGTTGAATCAAGTATAGGACACTCTTACAACCATAGAACCATATAAAAACTCAAAAAAACCCAAAACATTTCAGATTGGTTTTTAAATAAACCATTGGTGGTGGACCACAAAACATTTTACCTTCAGAAAAGCTAAAAATTTCCACCTAGAGACTCCACTAGCCCCAGTAGGCCTATTACCTTACTAGTACTCCAAATTTCCTTAGGATTGTGTTAACCGGCCTCGAGGAAGTTTAGAAACCTAGTCCCCTATTATAGAAATCACTATGAGAGGAAAAAATCTTGAAAAACATTCCTAAAACTTCAGCCTCTCTAAATTTTGGAAACTGAAATCTGGCTTCACATAGGGTCAATACTAGATCCCATCCAGATCCTAACCCTCCTACCATAGTTGAAAATCCAGAAAGGATTTTGTGGCAAACTTCTAGATCTGGAAAAACAACTACTGATAGAACCATCCAAAGAACAAGATCTGTTCCTGAAGATCTCACAGTCTTAAAATATCCTCACTTTGACTTACCTCACACAAAGAACCTATTTAGAAACAAGTCTCAAAGTGATTTAAACCAAGCTGATTTGAAACCACAGATTTGCAACATATCTTTAGCAGAGAAGCTTCACCTTCTACTCCACCTGACTCTTAGCTTCTCCATCATTTTAGTTCCTTCCATTACAAATCTGTTCATCATCAGTTTGCTAGCCCAAGTGTTTCTTCTACTCCTATCCACACATCCACTACTCAAAACACTCCATTTCAGCCCACTTTCCCTCTTGTAAATCCCCCAATATTTCCTATCATGGGAGCATGGTATGCTCCACTTGTGTTACCACTACCTCTGGTTCCCTTACCCAATGAATATCAATCCAAAATTCCCCATTTCACTGGAAATGAACCTACTACTGCTCAACAACACGTAGATAAGATGAATGATGCCTTTGATTACATGGAAATAGAAGAAGAGATCATTAATATGAGAATTTTTGCTCAAATTTTAGGAGGACAAGCCAAAAAATGGTTTAGAGGATTAACTCCTCAAACCATTAATGATCTCCCTTCTTTATATCAAACATTCATAAACAAATGGGAACTTAGGAAGAACCCTCTCCAAATCCTTGCAGAATATACCAACCTCAAAAGAAACATTGGGGAAAGTGTCTAAGATTATTGCACTAGATTCAATAGTGTGTATAATGCACTTCCCCCAGACATGAAACCTCCATTAGGCTTAGCCTTAGCCAAATTCCCTGAGGGTTTTGATCTTGAAATGGAATACCAACTAAGAGAAAGGGATCCCTTAACTTTAGAATATATGTAGAGGGGAGCCTTAGGTGTAGAAGCAAATCTGATTGAGAAAAGAGCTAGGTTGAAAGCAGAGAAAAGAGTTACACATAGGGAAGATACAATGCCATTAACCTCATCATCTGATACTAAAATTGATAACTTAGTAAAGGTAATGGAGAGGATGCTTGAAAAGATAAATCTAAATGATAGAGTGCCTCCTAGAGAAAACAAAAACAACCCCCAAAAACAGAAATAGAAACCCAAACCCCAAAAGAGACCCTAATCAAGATAGGCAAAGAGACAATGACCAACATATTAGGCCTCCCTTTCAAAAAAACTATGTTGATCAAGAAGAAGAAAGGGAAGTTGAAAGGTTGGAAGAAAATCATGTAAAATTGATAGCATCTGACAGTGAGACAGATGTTTTTCTCACTGAAGAAGAACAAGGATTCTTCTCCTCAGAAAAAATTGAAAACAACCATGAAGATTCTGAAGATTACAGACTGGGGTTTGAAAATGCAATCATGGAGGTACACAAAAAATATAATCTTAGAAGCAAAGGGAGCCCAGATATTTCTAATGACAAGAACACTAGTACTGTAGTTAAAAAAATTCAGAAAATCAGCCTAAAAATATAGCCAGTAACACCAACATTATGGCCAAGAAAGCTGATCTAAATAAAGACAAAAATAGCTAGAAAAGTGTTGAACAAAGCTTCCCTAGTACTTCTGCTAGTGGCCCTAATAAATCTGTCCCAAATAGAAATCCAAATAAAGTTCAGCAAATCATAATTTCTGAAAGAGTTGTAAATGACAAAATAGATGTAAATATGACAAGAACAATAGTTCCTTTTATCCTTGAAGGGGAAATTTCCAAGATTAAAATCACCATACCCTTAGCTGAACTAGTAACCCATGATATATATAAAAATCAAGTTTTGAGAGCTTTGAATATGGGCAGTGACAGTGTACTTTAAACTTGACCGATGATAAACCAGAATTATTGTTTGGTCCTGAAGTTGAAGGAAAATACCAAGAAGGGGCTATCCCTCCCTTCTATGTCAGCCTGAATATACATGAAAAAATCTTGCATAATGCCATGCTAGAATCAGGTGCTTCACACAATCTTATGCCCAAAGTAGTAATGGAAAGCCTAAGCTTAGAAATTACTAAACCATACAAAGACTTGTATTCCTTTGATTCAACCAGGGTCAAATTCTTAGGCCTAATCAAATATTTGTGTGTCAACTTAGCACAAATTCCCGCTAAGAGTCTAGTAATGGAAATAATAGTAGCTGAAATTCCCCCTAAGTATGGCATGCTTCTATCTAGATCATCGGGAGCCAAACTACAGGGGAGCCTTCAAATGGATATGTCTTATGCCACCATCCCAGTATTTAACCAAACTAGAAGACTATACAAGGAATCCCATATGAAATACATGGTGAGCAACATAGATAGACCAAACAATTCTCCTATCTACTCCATCCATTCAAATTTGGATTCCTTTATCTTATATAATGAAGATGAAATCATCCAAAAAGAAAAGGAAAACAAAGGAGAATTTAGTCTACCAGAACAGTCAAATCTGCCATCAACTCAAGAAAAGAATAGTCCAGATTTTAGCAGCCTTGAAAATCAAAAAGAAAATGAAAGTGAGATTGAAATACCTTGGAAAATAAACTTTGATAGCTCTTGCAGCAAATTAAGTGCAGGGGCTGGTGTATGGATACAAAACACAAACAAAGGATTTTCCTAGAAACTAGATTTTCTATGCACAAATAACATTGTTGAATATGAAGCCCTCCTTATTGGCCTACAATTACTCAAAGATTTAGGAGCTAAAAGAATACCAGTCCAAGGGGATTCTGAGCTAATTATCAGACATATTAAAGGGGAGTATTCAACCAAAAACCCAAAACTCAGAGAATATAGAAATGCTACCCTTGATCTCCTAAAAACTTTTGAAAAATATGAACTCATTTTCATCCCAAGAGTTCAAAATCATCTAGCAAATGAAATTTCCTTTTCTGATAGTAATTTCCAAATACCACACAAATGAACAATCTGATATAAAGGTAAAAAATAGACCTGCAATACCTGAAAATGAATATTATTGGCAAGTGTTTGAAGGCGACAAACATATAGATGATTTTTTGTAATCAAAGAATGACTTTGCCATACCAGCACCTACATCAAGCCATGAGGAAAACTGTTTTAATGAAGAACAAATCCCTGAAACAAAGCCGTCTTTTTCTGCTGATATAAACCATTTTGAACATACTTTTAGAGCAGAAATAATTGACAATACATATCAAAAATACCTGGAAATTTTACAATGTAAAAATGATACAATTCCAAGAGGTCTTGCACCATTAGAACAACTTTTTGATTTCAATGATGTAGGCAAAGAACCAAGGATGGAGCCTATAGAAACAAACATAGGCAGCCTAGCAGAACCCAAAATGATAAATCTATCCAGCACTCTCCCAGCTCATATCAAACAACAATACATAAAACTTTTCAAAGAATTTAAAGATGTGTTTGCATGGGGATACAAGGATCTGAAATCATATGGTACCAGCATCATTCAACACAAAATTCCTCTTAAGGAACATCCGAAACCTTTCAAACAAAAACTCAGAAGGATAAACCATGTTTTATTGCCTTTAGTTGAGAAAGAAATTAAGAAAATGTGTGATGCTGGGATCATAGTTCCCATCAGGTATTCAGAATGGGTTTCAAACTTAGTATTTGTTAGGAAAAAGATTGGGGAGATTAGGCTCTACATTGATTTCATAAATCTAAATAAAGCCTCCCTTAAAGATAACTATCCCTTGCCAAAAATGGATCATATACTTCAAAGGGTGGTTGGGTCTAAAATAATTTCACTCCTGGATGGTTTCTCAGGTTACAATTAGGTGTTAGTATTCCCAAGTGACCAACATAAAACTACTTTTACTACACCTTGGGGTACATTCATGTATGTCAAAATGTCATTTTGTTTAATGAATGCAGGGGCCACCTTCCAAAGGGCCATGGACATAGCCTTTTCAGAATACATAGGCTATTTTATAATCATTTAGCTTGATGACATTACTATTTTCTCTAAAATTGATGAAGAACACTTGATTCATTTAAGAAAAGTTTTTGAGAAATGTAGGAAATATGGCTTATCTTTGAATCCCAAAAAGACACTCTTTGGTCTTCAAGAAGGAAAGCTTCTTGGCCATATAATTTCAGAAGAGGGAATCAAAGTAGACCCTAAAAGGATTGATGGCATATTGAAAATCAGCCATCCTAGAAACCTCAAAGAATTACAATCTTTCATTGGGAAGATAAATTTTTTAAGGAGATTCATCCCTAACCTTGCTGAGCTATTAAGAATATCACAAACATGATTAAGAAAGAAGTAGGTGTTAAATGGACAATACAGACTAAACAATCATTTGAACTAGTAAAACAAGCTTTGAATCAAACACCAGTTCTTATTAGCCCTGATTTCACTAAATATTTCTATATCTTTTCTTTTGCATCTGAATATACAATAGCTGCAGTGTTACTGCAAAATAATGACATGGGGCATGAACAACCAATATCCTTTTTTAGTAGGGCCTTAAGAGATGCTCCACTCAAGTATCACATCATGGAGAAACAAGCCTTAGCCTTGGTAAAACCATTGAAAGACTTTAGAGTATACATCTTACATTCTCACATCATTGCTTTTGTCCCACACACTGTTGTCAAGGATATTCTAATTCAAGACCCTGATGGTAAAAGGGAAAAGCGGATTGCTATTATTCTAGAATATGACTTATAAATCAAGCCTACCAAACTAATCAAAGAGTAGGGATTAGAAAAACTCTTGGCTGAATCAAAATTCCAAGCACTAGATATGAATATGGTTGATGTTTTGGAAGAAAAAGAAGAATTTACAGTTCCATTTATTAAAGAAAATTTTGTGAATTTACCTTGGTATGATGATATCATATATTTGCTGCTTTATTTTAATACCCCTCCTTCTCTGTCTAAAACTGAAGCCAGATTTTTGAAGAAGAAGGCTTTAAATTATTGCATATTAGATGGGGTTTTATATTGGAAGAATGTTGTTGGAATATTGCCTAAATGTTTGCCTGAGATTGATGCAGGAAAAATCATGCATGAGCTACATGAGGGAGAATGTGGAGGAAATCTCTACTGGAAGACCACAACAAATAAAATCCTCAAATCTAGTTACTATTGGCCCACCCTTTTCCCAGATACTCAGAAGCTTGTCATGTCTTGTCATAAGTGTCAATTTTTTTATGGCAAAAGAAAGCTCCTTCCCTTAACTTTACATCCTATCAGTGTTGAGGCTCCCTTCTAACAATGGGGCTTGGAATTAATTGGGGAGATTCACCCATCTTCATCAGCCCAACATAAGTGGATCCTCACTGCCACTGATTATCTTACCAAGTGGATAGAAGCCATACCTACTAGGAATGCTACTGACTCTGTCATTATCAAGTTCCTTGAAACCAATATACTATCGAGATTTGGTTGTCCTAGAAAAATTATCACAGACAATGCTGATGTCTTCAAGTCTAAAAGAATGGTTGACTTTTGCCATAAGTACCATATCACCTTGGGTCATTCCACTACCTACTATCCCCAAGGGAATGGATTAACTTAATCCTCCAACAAAATCCTTGTCAATATTATCAAAAAACTGTTGGAGCAGAATCAGAAATCATGGCATAGTAATCTTATTTATGATTTATGGGCTGATAGATTAACCACCAAAAAGTCAATAAATATGTCTCCCTATCAGCTGGTTTATGGCATGGATGCAATCTTCCCAACCTCCCTAGGAGTTCCAGTCATGAAACTCCTCCAAGAAGTACAATCTGAGGAAAATGATATGCATAGAAGGATAAACCAGACCATCCATTTATAACAGTATAGAGAGGAAGTATATAACAGAACACAAATAGTCCAAGAAAGCATCAAGAAGTTATTTGACAAGAGGACTAAAGAAAATTATTTCCAAGTTGGAAATGTAGTTCTAAAGTGGGATTCTAGAAGGGAATAAAAGGAAAAACATGGAAAATTTGAAAATCTGTGGAAAGGTCCCTACATTATTCATTCTGTCAGGGGTCACAATGCATTCCTTCTGAAAGAGATGAATGGAGAAGATCTATTTGGAGGTCCTGTCAATGGCAGGATGCTCAAGCACTATTTCTGCCAAGAGTCCTAAATTTCAAAGCTTTTATTTTTTCACTGTATATAACATTGCTTTTCAATTTGAAAAAAGAAAAAACACAAAAACAATATAAAAAGAAAAGAGGGAAGATCCAAAAAAGGTACAGCCCCATACCCAAAAAAGATAATTTTCTGAAAGTGAGCAAATATAAGTGCCACTGTTGATTAAAAAATGATATATTGTTCAATCATCTAGCCTAATCATGGCTGAACATACTTTAAATTTATGTTGATAAGTTAGTAGAAGCACATATTGATAAGATTTTTTCAGACTTGGCTTATCAGTAGAATAGATTAGGATAGAAGAAAGAATGGCTCTAATCAGATCAAAACCCGAGCCAAAGATATAAAGAAGACTAGTTCTAATATGCTAAAAATCTAAACCAAGAAAAGGAAAAAGATAGCTCTAAATAGATCAAATCAGAGCTGGAAAAATAATAGAAGAATGTTTATAATTTTCAGATATTAAGACTTCAAAATTTTGTCTTATTTTTCTGCAAATAAAGTCTATGTGCAGCTTGTACATACAACCATAGACACCATAGAAAATCAGGAAGTCTAATCCTGATTTGACTGTGTTTAAATTTTCTGTCTTAGAAATAGAGAATAAAATTTGTCAAACAACGTAATCTTGACAGATAGTAGCTTAGGTAGAAAATAAAGAGTTCAACAGTTTAATCTGGACTCTTGGAAGAAATAAGGATAGGATTAGATAGTTTATTTCTGTTTTCAAAAATAAAATGTCAAAGAGTTTGCTAGTTCAAATGCACTCAAAAAGGAAGAAAAAATTATAGGACAAAATAAGATTGGGTAGGTAGAGATGTTGTTTTGAAGAAATTACATGTTGCAGATTGATAAAAGTTGTCTTTTTCAGAGAAATATCAACAAGAAAAGAAGAAATTTTCCCAATGGATAAGGCACTGGTCTACTGAAATCCAGAGATTGATAAACTGGAGGTTCTGGACACCTAAAAGGACAACTTTCCTCCCCAAGTGGAGCCACTGTTAGTCATCCATAATTTTAATCCTATCCAAATATGACTAAGTTGACAATCCTAGATTTCTAGAAACAATATTTGAAGAAACATTGTGGGTTCTAGAAATTTCACTGCCTTCATTAGCCTAAGTCCATCAGTTCACTAAAATATTTATCCTGATGTTTCAAAGAAGAAAGCTCATTTCAGGCTATTTATCCTTGTTTTTATTAGTCCATTTCCCTCTGAAAATAGCCCATTTTCCCTTTATCAACTCTTCATTTCCTCTAAAAAACCCCCCTTAAACCATTATAAACACTCTTATACTTGGTTTAAAAGGTCATTTTTTCCTCTTCCTTCTCCTCCATTTTCCCTAAAAAAACCTTTTAAAAACATCAAAAACCCCTCCAAATCATCATAACTCCTTTATATGGCTTTAAAAACTCTTTTTTCCCTTGTTGGAACTCCAAAAAAGCCAAAAAACCTTTTGTTTTAGCCTTTTCCGCCATTTTTATAAAATTTGTCTTTAAATCCCCTTTGGGCTTAAAATCCCCCACCCCTTTCTGTTCATATAATCTTACCCCTCGACCAAGCTCTTAAAATCTCCACACTAGCCCTTGGCCCCTTTTCTTTGGCTCCCGGTCACCTTATCTCTCCAAGGTACTGTGCCCTAGCACCAGGCTTTAGCCCCCATTGGCATCGGCAATTCACCTTTTTCTTCATTTCACTTTTGTTCTCCCCCACTGATGCTCAACCTCCGATTGGATCCCCACCGTCGATCTATCAAGATCGACGGTTGTCAGCACTCCTCTCCTTGTCTGTCTCCCGTCTACCTCCTATCCCTTCCGACATTCGCTCCCGGTCTCCTTACTTTTTCATGGGACCATGCCCCAACCCCTCTCTTAAGCCCCTCTTCCCTTATTTCTTACCCCCCATCTGTTCATTTCTTTGAAATGATCTACACCATCGATCGCATAGTTCCAATAGCCCAGACTGCATCCCCCTTCCATTTTTTCCCTTACCCCACTCCATAAAAATCAAGCTCGATCTCAACCATTGATCGTGTAGATCCAACGTCGACTGCCACCCCTCTCCTCCCTCAATTATCCTCCCATATATATTACTAGATCGATCTCCATCGTCGATCACCCATGATCCGACAGTACTCATTTAACCCCACGACTCCTCTCCTCCCATCCCTTCATCTCCCGGACCATTCTCAACCATGGATCTTCGAGATCCAATGGCCCTCGTTTAAACCCATCGCACATAAACACTGCCGCTCCATGAAAAATAGCCCAAGTCACCGCCTGGCCCACCACCCACTGCTCCACCATCCATCCAATCCCCCTCTGACACCTGTCTTCCACCACTCCCATCCGCCGAGCACTTCCCATCATGCTCCATTCTCCACCATAGATCTGGAGCCCCCAGATTCGACGGCCTAGAGTTAATTTCACGTGAGATCACTCACCGAGGTTTAACACCTCATTTCTACGTAAAACTGGTGGTTTTTCTCAGGGCACGTGGCAAGCGATGAATGGAATCACATTCCCCCAGGGAAAAACCGCTAACCACCCAATTACAACACGAAAACCGCCGGTGGTTTTCCAAAACCACTTTTGCCCATTTTCATGCCAAATTCATTTTTAAACCTGGTTTTCGCAGTTTTTTCCATGGAACCTCTTCCCTGTGCTTCTCCCTCCCTCTGTGTATGCTTCTCCGCCCTCGCCATCACCTCTGTAACGTAATTTCCAAATCCATATATACGCAAGGGTTTATTAAATATTTGGTTTATTTTGCAGGTTTTCATGGCGGAATATAATACAAAATCCCTCCCACAGTCATATTCAGTGACTGAGGCCTCCGAATGACAATTCGAGAGCCCAGAAAAAAAATGGGATGAAGTTTTTCTTTTATTCAAAGGTTTTATCAGGGTCTCATGACCACTGGCCGAACTTTAAAACCCTTCAGCGCACCACAAAGAACCCTGCACACAGTAAAAAAAAGAAAACCAGTGAAAAAGTGAAGAAGCATAGGATTAAAGCCTAATCAAGGTTTTTTAACAAAGGTTTAAATTAGTGTATAAAGGGAAAAGGACAATATTATGGATTATGAAGGCTAAAAACAAATCGGGCCTAAAATAAAGTTTAAATCATGAAATCAAAGGAAGAAGATAAACGAATAAAGGCTCGAAACAATCTGAAAGTGTTAAAAGATAGCAAAAGGATGATTATAAAAGATGAAGGTAAAAGGATAAAGATTGATAAACAAATGTTTTAAACAGAAACAAAGAGAGGACAGTGAGGCAGGTTAATTGAAGGTTAAGGTTTTTAAGGCAGAATTAGGCCAAAACACAGTTTAAAGGGATAAAGCTGAAAAGATTAGCCATTTAAGAAATCAGTGACTAAAGGCTAAAGGTCAAAGGATAAAGAAATAGAACAAATGGTTTAAGAAGGGATAAATCAAAAGACAACAAAGAAGATCAATTAAAAAGGAAAACCAAGGCTAAACAGATCAGGCCTAGACACACTTTTAATGATTAAATTAAGGCAAGATAGGCCTAAAAGGCCTCGAATACATCAACAGAAGCAGTTATTCCCTTAATAAATCTAACTTCCACCTGTGGCTTACTTTATGTATCAAAAGGAAAATAAACAGTTATTACACAAAAGAAGATATTATAAATGTAAGAGAAGTTAACGTAAAGATGAAGATAAGGCTGCAAAGTCAATATTTTCAACTATTTCATCCTCAGGACGTAAAGACAGATTTATTACACAAATAATTAGTTGAGAAACATTCCTACCTTATGCATTGCATGGTTTTTAAGGATAGGAGTGCATTTACTATGTCATTAATAACATTTTTGAACCCTAGATAGTTCCACCTCCTCATTTGCAGTATAAATATTACACTAGAACTCATTGTAAAGGTGGGCATTTGATAACTTTTTGAAGTAATACATAGTTCTGCTGAAGTTGAAAGAAATTTGATGTTCTAGAACCTGTGGATGTTTTGACTTGTTTGCTGATGGAGAAAGCTCTGTCGTTGGATCTCTAAGCTTGGCTGTTGGTGAAGTATTCTAAATCTGTTAATGTTTTTCCTGTTTTCCATTATATTTTCATCAATTCTTGCTTGCAGTAGAGTAAAAAGTTTAGGCTAAGAAATGTCTCCTAGAAGCACCTTAGACCTGTTTACTCTTCAATGTCTTTATGTTTTCATCTGCTGAAGGTTTTATT
The DNA here is from genome assembly GCA_034641835.2 of Pinus albicaulis. Classification (NCBI taxonomy): domain Eukaryota; kingdom Viridiplantae; phylum Streptophyta; class Pinopsida; order Pinales; family Pinaceae; genus Pinus; species Pinus albicaulis. The sequence goes on from CM076571.1 coordinate 42,068,604, forward strand.
GAGTAGTTTGACTGCTCTTTAACCCTTAAGCTTGTTTATTTCAAGAATAGTTCAAATAGTTGGCCTTAAGAATGATTTATGGTTTTTCTTGCTTACCTGCTGCCACTTGAAAACTTTTTTGAAGTCTCCTTTTAAAGTACCATTGTTTACAGTCTGCCAAAGACGTCTGTTTTGATCATACCCTTTGTTCTTACTGAGATAGTTGTTTTGAAGGTCTTTATAATTTCAATCTTAGATGTCTAGGAGTTCCCTCTTCTATGAATGCAGTTATTTGTGAATCTTGAATGTTTTCTTATCCCTTAAGTGAAATCTTTGGATGGAATAGAGTGTTCCTCGACTTCTAGATTTCATTTGATAAGTTTGTCTTGAAATTGTTATTTGCTAAAGTGTGATTTATAGAATTCATGGCTAGCCCTGTTTATGGAATACATATTCATGTTCAAATTATGTTTTAAGTCCCTTTGTTGAGAAGTACATATAATTAAGGATTCTTAATTGCCCTTAGTTCTAATTTTCATTCTAAACCATCAATGTTCATTTCATTTCACTTGAAAACTTTGTAGATCCAATAGACAAGTTATATTTTCCCTTTGATACCCCTGATTCACCTACAAATCTTTTATAAACTTCCATTTGAATCCATTTCCCAATGACTTAGAGATTTCCCTTTTCTATCTATGTTTCCTAGATCATCATGTCCCACCAAACAATCAAACAAACTCATGCTTAATAACTAGCCTAAAATCAACCTTTTACAATAAAACAAGTCATATATTTGCAAACAATTGAGAGATCCCTCTTTGAGACTAGGAGGGCTAGATCCTAGAGCTTTAAAGATTGGTTTATGTGTTGCCTTGTCATTTAGTATGCCAATCTACTAAATCATAGGATCCCAATAGCTCACACGTTGGGGGGCAATCTGTTACACCATTTTTTGGTCATGTAACCTATTACTATTAGATGGACCTAAGTACACCATGTAAGAGCAATTTTACCTTAAGTAAAATTGCTTTCACTATGAAAAATAACTTAGTAAACCACCTTTATTAAGTTGTTTATAGTCTAAACATGAAACCCCATGAAGAAATATTAAATAAATATACATTTGTTTGATTTTCCTCAAGGAATAATTAGTTAAACAACAGTTTAATTAATATTCCTAATCATATTTAACCCAAAACAGGAAAATTAATTAGATAAATTATTATTTATCTTATTATTTTCTAGGAATAATTATTTAAACCTTATTTAAATAATATTCCTTATTAAATTTTACTAAATCACTCATAAATAATTATAAATCATTATTTATTTGATTATTACTCTACCACATCCTTAAAGTAATAAATAAATCATTTATTTATTTATTATTTACAAATAAAGGGATTTGACCCAAGTCAAATTCTTTTTCCCTCCAACAAATATAATAAAATAATCCATAAAAATTGGATCTTGATTTGGTTAATAATATTTTAATTATGCACCAATATCTAGACTAACTCAATATTTTGTTATAAATAGAAGGGTTTTTCCATTCATTCACTACCTTTTGTTACCTAAATATCACTCTGAATCTATACTTTTGGTTTGACTTTCATCAACCATCATTGTCATATTTTTCTATCATTTTTCTTGTGAGCTCCCTTTGAGTTCCATTTTTTGTTTGGGTTTTCTACACCATCAAGAGAGAGAGATTTTAGATCTGAAGTGTCGAGGACTTACAAGAACCCATCCCATTAAGGAGGACTGGTAACATCCTTCTATGTTCTCCTCCCAGGTGCCATAAATACAAATTTCTTTAAACATATTATTGTCTTGTCTATTGGATGCATGGAGCAACTCTTGTTTTTATTTACTGCTTAATGTCTTTTAATGCATAGATCTAGATTTTTGAAGCATTTATCTTGGTCACCTAATTGCAGATCTAAAGATATTGGCAACCGCCTTTGTTTTTAGGGTTGTTTGTTATGCGTGGCTAAAGTGAGCCTTTTTCGTACACTTGCGATTAAGATTCATACTAACACAATTGCTTGCATAACATCTCACTGGGAGGCTGTTACATATAGAAGAATACCAATAATAGATCTGTAGAACCTCTGATCCACATCCTTATATGAGTCCTTTATGCTCAATTTGCAACCTATTACCATCGGATTAAGGACGAGTTTGCAATCTTCCATTTTGAATTTCTTAATCATTTCCTTGATGTACTTGGCTTGACATATACATATTCCTTTCTCTTGCTGAGATATTTGAAGCCCTAGGAAGTATGTCAGCTCACCAAGTAAAGACATCTCGAACTCACTTTGCACCTTTGTAGCAAATTTCTTACTCAGTTGATCATCATTGCTACCAAATATTATATCATCCACATATACCTCAAAAATTGTTAAATTATCTTTATATATTTGTACATAAATATTGCTATAAGCAATACATTTCTTGAACCCTTGTTGCTGTAGATATCCATCAAGACGAGAATACCATGCTTTGGGAGCCTGCTTGAGACCATATAGAGCCTTCTTTAACCTGCAAACATAGTATTGTTTTTTTGATAGTAGAAAACCTTTAGGTTGTTCGATGGAAACTTCTTCTTCTAATTCGCCATTCAGAAATGTTGACTTAACATCTATTTGGTAGACTTTGCTTTTTCTTGAACATGCATAGGTGAGAAACATTCAGATGGCTTCCATTCTAGAAACTGGGGCAAATGTTTCATCGAAATCAATTCCTTCCACTTGTGCATAACCTTTGCAAACCAATCTTTCTTTGTTTCTCGTAACCTGTCCATCTACATTAAATTTGTTCCTAAACACTAATTTACTGCCAATGACATTTTTATCTTTTCGTCGTGGAAATAATTCCCAGGTGTTATTCTTCTTTATTTGATCCAATTATTCATTCATAGCTACTACCCAATGTTCATTCTGGTTGGCTTCCTAAAAAATACTAGGCTCAAAGGTTGCTAGAAAATAAATGTGAACTTGTTGTGATAAACGAAGTTGTCAACCTTCATTTATGTCACCAATGATTTGATTTGATGGATGGTTCTTTTCAATCCATTCTTTTGTTATCTTTGGAGGAGCTTATTTTTGTTGTTCTGTTATATCTTGATGGTCATCATTTACTTCTTTATGGTTGATAGTTGCTTCTTTTTATATAATTTTCTCGGTGTCTTTTTCAGCCTCTATCTCAAGTTTAAAAGATTCTAGATCCTCATAATTATTCGTTAGAATACCATCTCTGTCAAATGTAACATTTATGCTTTCCACTATCTATTTTCATCTTATATTATAGCATTTATAAGTTTTTTTTTTTGCGTGAGTAACCAAAAAATATACCTTCATCAACATGTGATTCAAACTTACTCAACTTTTGATCTTATCTTTTGATATAAAATTTTCTTCCGAAGATTTTGAAATATTTTACATTAGCCGATTTTCCTTTCCATAATTCATATGGGGCCTTGTTGCAATGATTTTTGAGAAGACTTCGGTTGATAATAAAGACTGCCATATCAATTGCTTGAACCTAGAATTTTTCATCCAATTTTGAGTCCTTCAACATTTTTCTACCCATTTCCTGTACGGTTCTATTCTTTCTTTCACAACTCCATTTTGTTGAGGTGTTCGTGTTGTTGAAAATTGTCTTTTTATTCCATTTTCGTCACAGTATTGCTGAAATAAATTGGAAGTGAATTATCCACCATTATCTGATCTTAGACACTTTATTTTGAAATCATTTTCATTTTAGACCAACTCCTTGTAGATCTTAAGGCACTCAAATGCTTCAGATTTTTTCTTTAGGAAACTGACAGTTGTCATCCTAGTATAGTCATCTATCATTAGCATGAAATATAATTTTCCATCTAAGCCTTTTGTTATGACAGGACCACATATATTAGTATTTATCAATTCCAATAGATGTGATGCAAAGTTTACTTTTGTTTTAAATTTGACTTTTGTTTGATTTCCATGCCAACAGGCCTCACATAGTGTGTGGGAAGGTTTTGAAATTTTTGGCGTTTCTCCTACTGCTTCCTTTTTGCTTATCCTGACAAGATTGTCAAAGTTTATGTGACCCATTCGTTTGTTCCATAACCATATTTCATCTTCATTAGCTAGTAGACATGCTTTAGTTGCTTCATCTAGAACATATATGTCGTTTGGAGCTCAACTTGTTGTAACCACAATTTTACCATACCTGACTTTCTTGATTCCACATTTTGTGGAGTTGAATAGCATTGTGTGTCCTTGTTCACAGATTTTTCCAACAGTGAGAAGATTTTGATTCATGTTTTGAACCAATAGAACATTCTTGGCTATAAAATCTTTGCTTCTGAGGGTGACAGTACTTGATCCTATAACATTTGAAGATCCATCATTTCCAAAGGATACAGTTCCATCCTTCTTCTCTTTCAGAGATAAAAAATTATTTCTATCTCCAGTCATATGCGTTGAGAAACTGCTATCAACATACCACACATATTTGTTGTTTTGAGCCTTGAGAGTGAGAGCACAATTATCATTTTTTTCTTCTTCCATGTTCGTTCGTTATGTGGCTTTGAAGATTCTTCTGGATTATTTCAAGTCTGCAGTCTCTAGCTATGTGTCCAAAGTTTTGACATTTGTAACATTCCATATTATTTCTTAAATGTTCAAATCCTTTGATGTTTCATTGAGCCCTAGGAGGTTCATATTTGACATATCTCCAAGAATTGTATTGGTTCCTTGAGTACGTGCGACATTCTACAGCTTTATGACCAAATTTTCCACATGAGTCACAATATCCATGAAAAATATGTTGGTACCTGGATGGAAATCTTCATCGAGGAATTGTCTTCCAAGGATGTTCTTGCGAATCTTGTCCAATGAATTCTACATGCATGTCATATCTCATAGGTTCTGTTATCACTCCAATAATTATCTAGTTGTGAGTTTTTTGGTTTTTAGTTGAGAAAAATAGAGGTAACCACAGACCAACTTTTAAACTCTAGGATCTAGCCTTCCTAGGGTTAGAAGAGGGCTCTCTCTATAAATTTTAACTTTTTTTTGTTTTATAAAATATTAGGCTAGTTATGATTGTGCAATTGGTTTTGGTTTTGATTGGTTTGGTGGGAGAAATCACTTGAAGAGATGGATAATGGGAAATATATTTGTCCATTGGGCTGAGGAGTCAAAAGTCAAGCAGACAGAACTAGGATCAAGGCCAAAAAGTCAAATTTTTTCAGGGCTAGATAGATAACCCTTGGAGATATTGGAAAGTTGTTTTGTGAGGTGATATGATCAAGGTAAAGAGAAATGAAGTGTTTTTTGATTCGGAAAAGGGAAGTAGTAGGAAGAGGTCAAACGAAAGAGGGAGCAATTAAGGGTTACCTACACTAAAAATTAGAAGAAAACATATAAATGACAAACAGTAAATATAGGGTGCTTTTAACAAATCCTGAAGTAATACTCTTGTTCATTCATTCAAATTTAGAACATATAATGGATTTCATGTAACAAAGAAAGATAAACAATGAAAAGTAGAAAATACGTCACTCCAAATAGCTCATCACATGAAACCTGAAATATGATGCTAGTTGGTCTAATCCAGTTTGCTACTCAAAATTTGAAACACAAAAAGCATTCAAGTCCACAAAAATGACTATAGAAATCTTCAGCAATTTATTCCATAATAATACTTCTAAAGATGAAGTATTTATACATAATTGTTTGCAAATAGCCTAGAATGCTTCTAGGAATTATCTAAGGGAAATAAAATATCTTTACAACAATAATAGAGACGGTTGCTCAACAAATCAGCAAGTTGTCCTATCAATTCAAATAAAATAGAAACTGATTGTGGATAAGATGCAGCTAGCTGCCTTGGTGTCTTCCTCGTTGGCTTTAGATATTTCAAGTTTGTTTTGAAATATGATCTGCTTTATCTACTACTCTTTCATTGATTCTCTTTAATCTCTGATACTCTTTAACCATTTGTAAAATATGTTTACTACTGTAATAAAAATCTATTTTGACTGCAAATCAGCAAACTATTTTCATTGTTATCTTTCTGCCTTCTTACCTTTCACAGTAAATCTGTTAATGACTTCCAATCTTCATCACTTGGAATTTTTATTTTCTTCAGCTTCCTAAAGTTTTCATCTGCTTCTGTGTACCTAGAAAAATTTGGTTTAATGACAAACAAGTGTCTTATCTCATTCTGTAAGTAAAATAAGTCCTCAAAACTCCTGAGTAAGAATTTTCCTGTTGGAATGCCTTGTCCACCACCTAATTTTTCAACTTTCTCCTTGGCATATTCTCTAATATTTTTATTGTAATCCTCCTAAGCCATTAATTTGTCATTGATGACCAAAATATTAGGAAAAATTCTTTGCCTCAAATTCTGAAATTTGACCATAAACTTGGTTATGGTGATGTTCATGTTATCACACTTTTCTTCAAGTTTCTTCATTAGGTTATTCTTGGTGATAACTTTCCTTATTTCAAGGATAGTTTCAGTTCTATCAGTAATTTCAATCTCTTCCAACTCTTGCATGTTCTTGCTATTAAGGAATTTTATCAATTCTATTGCTTGTTCTGGTTTGTTATCCAGTTCCTCTTTAGACTTTTGGATATCTTCTAATGTTTTTTTGAGTAGATCTCTTTGTTCAAAAATCACTTGAATGGAGGGCCATACATCATTTATGGCTTCTATGATCTTGTTCCACAAATGGTTTTTCACATAGGAAAATTCTTCCTTCAAGATTAATTCCTTCTGTAATTTCTTCAATTCTTCATTTAGTTTGATGGCTTTTTGCTCATGAGCTTTTGCATTAATTTGAGCCAACTTATTTTGATCTTCAAGATTTTCAACCATATGTTTCAACCTATTAATTTCACTTGTATTAAGATACATTTATTCCATGGCCTTTACCAATTTGTTGGCCTCATTTGTAGGTTGAGTTGTTGTTGTAGATGACTATGTAGCTGATGTTGTGGATGATGTCACTGGAACTGCAGTAACCAGTGAAAATTTAGGAGACAAATATTTTGCTAGAGATGATGGCACAACTGTAGTAACCATAGGGATGACTGTAGGTGCTTCCTGTGTTTTTGGTGTTTCTTTTTCCTGGACAAGCTTGTACATCTAAATCTCCATTTCTTTTATCTGTGCTGTAAGCTAAAATATTATGTTCATCATATCATCTTTCTCATTTTTTCCTTCTATTATTTCCTTGGTTTGAGGATGTTCACTTGGAGGAAGTTTAAGCTGTTTCCTCAAAGATGCAATTTCCTCATTCTTTTTCTTTATTAATTATTCTGCTACCTTGACATTTGCTGTCTCAAATCCAATCTGTAAGACCAATTCTTCCAAAGATTTTATTCTTAGATCCTTAGCATACAAGGATTCTTTGTCTAATTTCATCTGATCTTTCATGTTTGTGATAGTGTTCGGAAGTTTATGAACACTCATGGCTTTAGTTGTAATAGTAGAGTACAACATCTCTGAAATTTTTCTATGGAATTCAATCTGATCAAGAGCATGATTTTTTTCTATTTGGACTTATAAGTCAATATTCTTATAATCTATCACTGTATTTGGAGATTTAACTGTAGGTTGTAATACTGACATGATTAGCTTTTTGTTTGAATAATCAAAGGCAGATAGAAGTCTATTTTGAACACTTGGTGTTTGTTTTAGATATTGATAGTAGATAATGTTTTTGATTTCTTCATTCTTTAACTTGATCTCTTTATAATTTTCTTTGATATCTAGATCTTTCTCCTTAGCTTTCTGTGAGGATGAAGCTTCCATGCTTTGTTTTTTTTCTATTAACTATGCATTTTCATTATCAACTTGTTCTTCATTCTGAATTTTAGTAATTGGCTCATTGATAATGACAGTGGCAAAATTTGTGTTGGTATCTGGGAGTTCTGTTTCTTCAACATCAATGGTTACTTTCTCTTTAGCCATTGAATTAAACTTATGATTTTTGTTGTATCTTAACTTGAATTTAGTTTCAGTGGTAGTTTCAGCAACATAGGTACCTTCTTCTCTTACTCTCTTAGTGGCTTTCTCTGTTTGATCAGTAGTCTCTAAAGTGTGACTTGTGTTACTTTTCTTCATTGCATCTACTAAAGAATTCTCTGTCCACTCAATCTCATTGGCATATATTTCTATCTCTGGTTTTGTCTCATGAATGAAAGGTGTTAACCTACATTTAACCCTCATTTTACTTAGAATCCCTTGTGGATCATAATTCCAAGGAAATATTTCTTCAAATCTACACTCCAATAGTTGTTTAGCTGCTTCTGCCTCTGCATCCCTATGATTGAAAATGAATGGTCCTACTTGATTCTTCAATTTGAACTGTGCTTTCTTCTTTACTACTAAGAAATTGATATAGTAAGAGTTTAATATTTTCTTGATATACTCCAAGGAAAAAACTCTCATTGATACATTTTTGGGCAGCTTATAGGGCAAAAAATTGGATCCAAACACTCTAATCTCAGTATGTTTTTCATATAAGTACCAATCACCAGTCTTGGTTTGCTCTGAAAACTGTAAAATCTTCTTCATCTCATTACTTATCCTTGGCTTCCCTGTATTTTTTAATATTTTGATAAATGGATGGATGAATGAATCTAAAAAATCTACATGTGTGAAATCTGTGGACTCTTTCTTAATCAAAGAGGTCCAGAAAATAACTGAAAGAGGATTCCCTTCTACATCAAGATTTTGAAGAGAAAATGGAAAATTATCTACTTGAAAATATAAGAACATGTGGAGGAGGAAGGATGTGTATCTGAACACTCCTTCTGTTGGAAACTTAATCATTTGGTCATGGATATTGTCTGCAATATATTTAGCAGAATAAAAAATAACAGCTGGAGGTTGTCCTGGCGTAAATGTAGATAAGAAACCTAAAATGGATTCATCTATATATTCATCAGTGAAATACCCTAGAATGAATGAAAGCATGGAAATTACATGCCTTGAACCCTCTGGAAATTTTGAAGTGGAATATGGAGGATTAATTTGAGGAATTTCTACATGTAGAGGCATAAATGTTTGGAAGATCAAGAATATTTTGGGAAAATCTAGGCCAATATACATCTTGGTAAGGGCCCCTATGTAAAAAGGGACTGCTTGAGGATTAGGTTGGAGTTGTAGCATTTGGTTGATGGATTTAGCAGTAATGGTGAAAAACACTTCTTTGTTGGTATTTACTATGGCTCTCTACGCAGGCACATAATACTATTGACATAACCTAATGACCTCTTGACATGGATGAGTTACTGGAACAACATATTTGGGCAAGTGTGATTCCCAAATATGGACTTCTTCTTCATTATGTAAGGATTTTTCATAGCTCTAGTTATGAATGTTTAGTAGATTAAATTCAACAATTGGGTCTGATATTTTGTAGTCAATATCAGCTAATGGAATGTGCTCAATGTCTATGATAGGGGGTTGTAAAGGATTTACATTAATAACAGTCTTAGAAGTCATGGCTGGAGTTGATTCTGGCACTTTGGAACCTTCAGGATTGCTAGAACTCTGTTTTTTAGGCATTTTGGCTTCTTCTGAAAAATTAGACAATTTGCAAAAGTATTTTTACTTTAGCAGAGGTTTCTTGGATAAAAATAAGCAAAGTATGGTCTCTTTCTTGGATTTATTCTTCAGTTTCAATCTTCAACGGGATTTTACAGAATTTTACTGATTGTAAACAAGAAACATGGGTTTCCTGAGTTTTTTTAGTGAATAATTGGGAAAAAGTCTTTTGAATTTAGGCACAGAAATTTTGGCTACCTTGGGAGGATTTCTGGGTTAAATTTGGTGTTTAAAACAAGGCGCTGCATAAAACATAGTTTTTTAGGAAATTTTGACAGGGTTTGGCTTGTTTTTTGGAGTTTTTAGTAGGTTTCTTTGGATGATTTTAAGCTCTGAGTGGAAATTTTCCTTAAAAATATCTTTTCAAATTAAAATAGGCTTAATTGTCTTGAAGAATACATGTTATACACAGGTATTGGGGTTTTGAAGACGTATCTGAAGGTTTTGAAAGGGTTATGTGGTATCTTTTCGATCTCTGGAGTAATGCAAAAGCTCCTCTGCAATCTTTAATAGGTTCAGGCTAAAAATCATAGGCTTATGGCATGAAAATGATTAAAATTTCTTTGTTTAATAGTCAGGATATGTTATACAGGTTTTATCCACGGAAAGAGATAGGAAATGAATGCATTTCCAATGTTTATTAGGAAATTTAGGTTTATCACATGCCTTTAATAAATGGCGGTCAAGTCATGAATGGTGGTTTTCAGGCTCAAAGGAATAAAAACTACGAGTGGTTATCGCATGCCATTTCAGTGGTAAGTTGTTTTGGATGGATTGGATGTGATCTAGTAAAAGGGAAACACGTGGAGGAGAGAGGAAATTACAAAACCACCTATTTCACATGGAAACGAGATGGGGAATTTCGCACAAGCTTATTTGCGATATAGGTCATCCACCGTCAGATCTAGGGGTTCGATTGTGAACGACCCAGATCGATTGCGAAAGGTGCATCGGGTTTGAAAGTGGGTCCGGGGTATATTATATGTGGGGATGGGTTTTAAACCTTAGAAATAAGCGTTTAATAAAGTTTAAAACCTTAAGCTTTACAATATGCAGCGGGTATTTTAAGGTTTATATGTTAAATTAAAACATTACACAATGTTTCAATCATATATATGCATGGGTCTAATATATAGTTTTTCGAACGTTTTTGAAATTTGTTTAAAACTATAGGGGGCAGGGATTAGCTCTTGTATATAAGTTTAAACCAATGGGATAGGGCGGGGTTTTTATTTATCACATGGGATATTTAAAACATTGGTTTAAACGTAGAATAGAGGGTTTGTTGTTAGGTCCCTATATTACTAGTATAGTCCCTTATTGTTGTTAGTGTAACCCCCTTATTGTTATTATTGTACCGCTGTAACCCCCATAATGTTATTATTGTGCCCTTAAATAATTATTGTTAGGTTGGCTAGGATTACATTGTGGCCCACTAGGATTACATTGTGGCCCCATGGACTCTTATATATAGAAATGAGGTTTTGTAATTTGAATCATCCAAGAATTTTTCATTTATGTAATGTATTGGAGGTTACCCCCTCAAAGTGGCTTATTTCTAAGGCGTTGATATCTCTTTTATTCTATTTTTGGAGTTGGTTTCACAACATTTGGTATCAGAGCTTTGGATTCTAGGGTTACGCTGCTCCAAACAGGTCATCATGGCATTGTCGCTATAAATTTTTTTCTACGAATGTTCAGAAGCTGAAATTTTTAGGGTGCCAATTCAAAATCATGAGGAACGTTGTCGCAAAATTTTAGAGCTTTCTTCATAAAATTTTCGGAGATATGATCTGTGGAAGGTAGGGCTTTTTGCAGGATCCTGAATTTCACTTAAACAGGTCATCGCGGAATTTTCGCTATAACGTTTGTTCTAAAAATGTTAAAAAGTTGAATGTTTTAGAGCGTGAAGCCTAGATCCTAAGGAACATCATCACAATATTTCAGAGCTTTTTTCGCAATATTTTCAGACATATGATCTGTGGAAGTTAGGTCTTTTTCAGGCTCCCTAATTTCATCTCAAAGAGGTTATCATGGGAAAATATTCATAACTCTCTCTCTGAGCATTGGACTGGAATGCTGTAAAAAAAGACTAGAAGTACACAGACTATATTTTCCTTTCTATAAATTTCAGATCCAAAGGAGCAAATAGTGACACGTGGAAAGTCTTACAAGTTCACTCTACTAAACCAGTCCATAATTAGGTCATTGTGGGACATTGGACATAACTTTATCTTGAAGAATCCAAATCAAGTCAGACCTGTAGCATTTAAAAGAAGCTTTAGAGGACTAATATAGGGCCAAATTTTAGATATTGAGGATATGTAATTATATAGATAATTCAATTTCAATATAGAGCTCTGCAAAAGCAAGTAAAGGTGTGTATTTTTTTTCCCGAATTGCATAAGTCTTGTTTGAAGAATCAAGTTGAATTGATTACAAGGGTATATTGTAGAATATATATCAGTATTGGTTTCTAAAATGGCCCCTAAAAGTAATTCACCACCCATTAAGCCTTTATAAGGCTCTACTATGACTCATGAAGATGAAGAATGGAAACATGACATATCAAAATTACAAAAGCAAGTGCAACAAATTTTGCACTTGCAAAGAGCAACAAAAAATGACATGGAGGTTTTGAAGAAAGGCATGGAACCTAAGATAGATGGCATGTAATCTAAGATAGATGGCATGGAATCTAAGATTGATGAAAAATGGAAAACATGAAGAATGATCTAAAAGCAGACATGGAAGGTTTGACAAAGTTGATACAAGAAATGTTTCCTAATGGTGAAAAGATAGTAGAGGAAACTCATGATGAGAACAAAATAAGTTTTAATCATGATTTCATAAACTCTAATGTTGGCGGGAAGAACCACCATATTCCAAAAATGGATATGAGGAAGTTTGATGGAAAGGATCCTATAACATGGATACTATATATGGAGCAATATTTTGATCTCCATAATGTGCAAAACACACAAAAGGTACGCATTGCAACTTTACATTTAGAACAAAATACATTTGTATGGTATCGATGGCTTTGCTCCCGTAAAAAAATTGTCACTTGGTCGATTTTTACGGAGGAAATGATAGCACATTATGAGGATACAAAGAGCAACACCTTCTTTAGCCAATTGATAAATCTCAAACAAAAGGGTTTAGTGGGGGAGCACATTGAGGACTTCCAAAAATTGAATATAAGAGTAACTGATATTCCAGAGGAACACAGGATTGATCTCTTCATAGGCACTTTAAAGGATAACATCCAACATGAAGTTCGCGTTTTGGAACCTCATTCATTGGAGAAGGCATTCAGGTTGGCAAGAAAAATTGAATGTAAAATTATGGTGACAAGGAAGCCTACCACTCACTTCTATAAAGAATGAAGTGTTGCTACGCCTAGATTTCCACAACCTACAAGGTTGACACCACAACAATTGGAAGAAAAAAGAGCAAAAGGGCTTTGCTACAGTTGTGATAGCAAATACACTAAAGGTCATAAGTGTGCTGAGAAGAAATTATTTTACATCGATTGTGAAGAGGAAGAAGAAAATGAACAAGAAGAGGATATACACCAGGAACCAACCCTAGAAGAGGAAGAAATGAGTCTGACCATATCGTGTAATGCATTGGCAGGAATTACCACTCCTCAAACTCTCAAGATAGAAGGACATATCAAGAAGAAAAAGGTAATAGTGTTGATTGATTCAGGTAGTGCCCATAATTTTATTCATTGTAAGGTAGCCAAGGAATTGAATTGTTTCCTATACCCAGCACCAGAATGTCAAGTGATGGTTGCAAATGGAGGAACTATAAATTGCTCTGGAAAATGCCATAATATCGAGCTAACCATGGGGGAATATGTATTGAATAGTCCAATGCTTTCCATTCCTATGGGAGGTGCTGATGTTGTACTAGGAGTACAATGGTTACAATCTTTGGGGACGGTAGCTTTTAATTTTCAAGAACTTTTCTTGAAATTTTTTTCAGAAGGAAAGGAAGTCGAATTACGGGGTATTTCAGGGAAGCCGGGAAAGATAATAAGCTCTAATTTCATGACAAATATTCTAAAGAAAGAAAAACGAGGCATAATTGCACAATTATGCTCACTAGAAGTTCCAACATCAAAATCATCTATTTCTGCAGATCTCCAAAAAATCTTGGATAATCATTCCAAGGTGTTTGAAACTCCCAAAGGACTCCCACATATTCATGATCATGATCATGCTATCCATTTGATTCCAGGAAGTGTTCCTCCAAACATCAGGCCTTATAGATATCCTTATATCCAAAAGAGTGAAATTGAACGTATGATTGCATAAATGTTAGAGGCAGCTATAATTCAACCTAGTCAAAATTCTTTCTCTGCTCCTGTAGTATTGGTACACAAGAAGGATGGATCATGGCACATGTTTCCGGATTATAGGGAGCTCAATAAGCTCGCCATTAAAGATAAATTTCCCATTCCTGTGATTAATGAATTATTGGATGAATTACATGGAGCAATTTATTTTACCAAGTTGGATCTTCGTTCAGGATATCATCAAATTAGAATGAATACTGAAGATATTTCGAAAACAACATTTCGAACTCGTGAGGGTCATTATGAATTTTTGGTCATGCCTTTTGGCCTTACCAATGCACCTTCTACATTTCAAGGGTTGATGAATTCCATTTTCAAACCCTTCATTAGAAAATTTGTGCTAGTATTTTTTGATGATATACTAATCTACAATAGGTCTTGGAAGGATCATGTTCAACATGTTGACAGGGTGCTCAAACTATTGCAAGAGAAACAATTATATGAAAAAACATCCAAATTTTTCTTTGGAGTACAAGAGGTGGAATATCTGGGTCATATTGTATTGGGAGGAGATTTCAATGGATTTTATCACAGGTTTACCTAATTCTGAAGGAAAGAGTGTCATCACGGTGGTAGTTGATAGACTTACCAAGTATGCACACTTTTGTGCATTATCCCTGTTGAAATTTGGTTATCGGAGGACAGGTGGTTCCCTAAGGCTTTGATCTTTGGCCTTGGGAAAAGTGTCCAAAAAAATTTAATTTTTCTCCTAAAGTGGCTTTAAAAAGTTATAAAGTAAAAACTAATTTAAAAGTGACCTTAAGTGAAAAAGTTACTAAAGTCTAATTTTAAAGTGACTTTGATAAAGTTAATGTAAAATTAGAAAGGAAAAGTGACTTTGGAAATAAATGACTAAGTGAGTCTTTATTAAAGTGGGGTGAATTAAAAAATAGAAAGTGAGATTTAAAAGAGAATTTAATCTCAGCCCTAGATCTAAAGCTATTTCAGCCATTGCATTTGGGGATAACCCAAAAGTCACTTAGAGTTCTATTAAAGGAGGAAAAGGAGAGAAAAGGTCATTCATTCATTAATTCTTTCATGAGCAGATTGAGAGAACGAGAAGGACAAAGCTGAAGAGGATTTTCTGAGCAGTGAGAAGAAGGAGGCCAACAACACTAACTTTCAGCAAATTCGTACAGTAAGGCAGAGCACGAAGTTTGATGCAAGTGGGCACGAATTTCGAGCAGAGAAAACTGCAGATTTCGAGGGAGGCCATACAACCATTCCGACATTGTTTTCGAGGTTCTTTGTATAGTTTTGAAGGCTGTAAATTCTGTTGTAATTTTATGTTTTGTGGGCACGAAAACCGAGGAGTTTGGCATGGTTTTCGAGATAAGTTATGTTTCAAAGTTGCTATAATTTTTTTGCTGTGTAAATTTCTACATCACTGTAAAAGCAATATTCAGAAAATAAAGAGAAGCTTTCGAACTAGTTTTCCCAAAGAGTTGTAAGGGGATTTTCCAAGGTCATGTTGACCAAAAATGACTGTGTTAAAATTTGTTGTGTGGCTGTTTTAGTCTGCTGTTTTTTATTTCTGCAATTTCCAGCACTGTGAAAATTTTCCAGAATTTGTGTTTTCAGAAAATATTTATTTTCCAGCTTGTTGAATGTAAGGCTATGGGAAAGGGCATTTAACTATTTGGAGAAATAAGGTGAAACTGAAAACCGGGGTGGGAAAATATAAATTTCTACATGGTATCATAGCTTGGGTGTTGAAAGTGCGGTTTGGGACAACAAAGAGAAAAATTACAAGTTGCTGATTTTTCACTCAGAAAATTCCAGCAAGCTGATTTTTCACACACAAAATTTGTATCTTTACTACAGCAGTGATAATTTCAGTTTTTAGGACAACAAGGATGTCATTGGGATTGAGGGTGGAATATAGGTTGGATGGGCATAGTAATTACAACGTTTGGAGAGAAAGAATGCAGAGCATCTTTGAGGAGGGAGAAGACTGGGATATCATGGTTCATACCCAACAGAAGCGTGTTAATGTGCCTACTTATGCTGTTTCGTTGGCAACATTTAATAAAAATAATAACAAGGGAAAAAGATTGATTCTGGATGGTATTAAAGACCATGTGATTCCTCATGTGAAAGGAAAGAGACATGCTCATGAGATGTGGTCTACCTTGACCAATCTCTAGCAAAGTACCAATGAGAATAGAAAGAAGGTCCCAAGGGAGAAGCTAAAGACCATTAAGATGGGGAAGAATGATAGTGCAATTGGTTATCTCACAAAGATAACTAATGTGAGAGATGCATTGGCAGCAGTTAGAGAGGTAATTCCAAACACTGATTTGGCGTGGATTGCAGTGAATGGTCTTCCTATTTCATGGATGAACTTTGCTGATGGGGTTTGTGCATGTGAGACCCTTCCCACATGGGAGAGGTTTTGGGATGATTGCATTCAAACAAAGATCAGGAAGAGTCAGCTTGGGGCAGCCAAGCCACTTGAGTAGGATGAGGATGTAGCAATGTTGGCTGGAGGCAAGAGAGGCAAAGACAAGAAGCATGCTTCCACAAGTAGTGGTGGGGGCAAAGGCAAAGGTAAAGGTAAACAGGAGAACACGCATAAGGACTACTCCAAAGTGAAGTGTTGGAGTTGTCAGAAGATGGGACACTATGCAGTTGTGTGTTTAGAGAAGAAGAAGAAGGGGAAGAACTGGACCATGGCAACATCAGTAGAGATTGAGGACTTTTCAAATAGATTTGACCGAGAGTTTGGGTTCAGTTCTTGTGAGTCCACTAGTGCAGGATCACCTGCCACGGAGGTTCAGAGGGAGCATGCATTTCCCTCGACTAGCAGAGAATCTTCGGGTATCTGGTATGTGGACAGTGGGGCTTCACGTCATGTGATAGGAGTCTGTGAGTACTTCTCAGAGCTTTTAGAGAGTGGCACTGATATAGTGGTAGTACTCGGTGATGACAGTGTTGTTATAGCAGTTAGTGTGGGGACACTGACATTTGATAGGGAACCCAAACCTCCCTTGAAGGTGCCATATGTTTTATATGTGCCATGGATGAGGAAGAATCTCATATCCGTATCAACATTGGAGGAAAAAGGGTATTAGATATTATTCAGGAGAGGACAGGTGCTGATATATCCCAGGGGTACTCCAGCTGAGTCAGCTAGAGTGATAGGTGTAAACCATGCAAAGGTGTACATGTTTGCATTTCAGCCCCTTATGGCATTGAGCAGTAGCACCGACAACAGAGCTAGCAGTTCTGAGCTGTGTGAGATTTGGCACCGCAGGATGGGGCACATGTATCAGCAGCCTTGAGGACATTGCGGGAGATTACTACAGGTGTGCCAGATTTCAGTACTAATCACATTGGTACATGCAGAGGATGTGTGATGGGAAAGTTTGCCAAATCCCCTTTTCCCAGCAATGACAGCAGAGCGAATGGGATACTTGATTTTATTCATTCCGATGTTAGCGGTCGAATGTCTCATGTTTCCTTGAGTGGATATGAGTATTATGTGTTATTCATTGATGGTCACTACAGGAGAACCTGGATTTATTTCTTGAAGACCAAGAGTGAGGTCTTCAAGCAATTTCAAGAGTTTATAGCTCTTGTGGAGACACAGACAGGTTAGAAGATCAAGTCCTTGAGGTCGAACAATGGAGGTGAGTACACCCTTAGAGAGTTTGTTGAGTATTGTGTGGAGGCATGCATTAGGAGGGAGTTCACAGTTCCTTACAACCCCCAGCATGACGGGGTTGTGGAGAGGAAGAACAGATCCATCATTGGGGCTGCCAAAGCCATGTTACATGATTAGGGGTTACCTTTGGTTTTGTGGGTAGAGGCTTGCAATACTGTTGTATACTTGCAGAATAGGAGTCTGCATCATGCCTTGGGGCATGTGACTCCAAAGGAGGATTTTTCTAGGAAGAAGCTTGATGTTGGTCACTTTTGTATCTTTGGGTGTATTGCATACTCCTACGTACCCAAGGAGAAGAGGACCAAGGTAGAGCCCACCATAGAGAAGGATATCTTTATGGGCTATAGTGAGACCTCGAAAGCCTTTCGGGTCTATATTCCTGCTTCAAGGAAAGTTGTTATCAGTTAGGATTTGAGATTCGAGGAGGACCGGCCTTTAGGAGGTCACAGGAGTTAGATTATCTGGATCAGCCAGACCCTCAATAACAATTGAGTCACTCATAGAGATCCAGTGGGCAGGGATTAGGAGGATCCAGAGGTACATCTATGATGATGTCTGGTTCGTTAGTGAGTAGTGGCTCGCAGAGTCATAGGGATGGTGCTTTGGGCAGCATGTAGAGAAGCCCACAGAGCAGTTCACTAGGGAGTCCACTGATGGACAATTCACATGATAATTCAGTGTCTACAGGTTTAGGTTCAGGTTCAAGTAGGAGGACAGCAGAAAAATAGTCAGGAGTTCAGACTTCTGATGAGGAGGAGGAGTTTCATTCTCCAGCAGGAGAGGTGTGCTCAGGGAAGAGGAAGCCCAAGTTGCTTCAGGATACCTTGAGAGAGGCCACATCTGTTTCTATGCCTAAGAGGTTGGTCAGAGAGAGGAGACCACCTGAGAGGTTTTGTAGCTATATGGAAATGGTTGCCAACATCATTGACTCTGAGCCTTCTAGCTATGAGTAGACAGCTAGATAGCAAGTCTGGAGAGAGGCCGTGCAGGAGGAGTATTCTTCTATCATGAAGAATGATGTTTGGGAGGTGGTGCCGAGGCCTGAGGGAAAATCCGTGGTGACTTATAGATGGCTTTACAAGGTAAATCATGCTGCAGATTGCAACATTGAGAAATTCAAAGAAAGGTTTTTTGCTAGAGGGTTCTCCCAGGTAGAGGGAGTAGATTATGAGGAGACCTTCGCTCCCGTGGCTCGATATACTTCGATTCGCTCCATTATATCGATAGTAGCAGAGATGGGTTGGAAGATCCACCAAATGGATGCGAAGAACACATTTCTCAATGGCTTCATACAGGAGGAGGTGTACATTGAGCAACCATAGGGCTTTGAGGTGCATGGGAAGGAGTCCCATATGTGCAGACTAAAGAAGGCCCTTTATGGCCTGAAGCAAGCTCCCAGACCTTGGTACTCCAGGATAGATACATACTTGTAGGAGATGGGTTTCACAAAGAGTGAGGCAGATCTGAACTTATACTTCGTTGTGATATGTGAGGAGATTCTCATTCTGGTGCTGTATGTGGATAAATTGGTCATTACGGGTGCAGAGAGACTCATAGAGCACTGCAAGAGAGATCTTGCGTTGGAGTTTAAGATGAAGGAAAACAACTTGATGCATTAATTTTTGGGTTTGGAGGTGTGGCAGGAGGAGGGGCATTTCTTCCTGGGGTAGGGGAAGTATATTGTGGACATCCTTGGCAGATTCCACATGGAGGATTGTAGACCCATGTCGACACCGATGATCACCAATTGGAAGAAGCTTCATGCTTTGGATTATGAGTTGGTGGATCCCACATTATACAGATAGTTGATTGGTTCCTTGATGTATTTGGTCAACACCAGACCATACATGTGTTTTTCAGTCAGCACGATGATTCAGTTTATGTGTGAGCCTAGAAAGGTTCACTGGATTGCTGCAAAACACATTTTGCGATACTTGCAGGGGACAGTGGAGTATGGTCTGGATTATAGGCAGGGGGATGGAGTGAGATTGGTAGGTTACACTGATTCTAATTGGGCAGATTGTGCTTCTGATAGGAAGAGCACTTCAGGGTGCTATTTTGTGTTGGGTTCGGTAGTGGTGTCATGGTTCAGCTGGAAGCAGCAGTCAGTAGCATTGAGTTCAGCGGAAGCAAAGTATATGGAAGCCAGTCTAGCTAGTTGTGAGGCCATCTGGCTTCACAAGATGTTATTTGGATTATTTGGTTAGCCGTTGAGACCTTCAGTGATTTACTGTGATAATCCGAGTTGCATTAAACTCACGGAGAATCCAGTATTTCATAATCGGTCAAGGCATATCGGCATCAGATATCACTTCATCAGAGACTATGTGGAGAAGGGAGCTGTGAAGCTCGAATATATTCCCACTGATGAGCAGGTTGTAGATATTCATACCAAAGCCTTACCACGGGGCAAGCATGTCTACTTCAGAGATAAGATGGGTGTGGTGAGGAACACCTTCCTCGGTAAGAGGGAGTGTTGAAATTTGGTTATCAGAGGATAGGTGGTTCCCTGAGGCTTTGATCTTTGGCCTAGGAAAAAGTGTTCAAAAGAATTTAATTTTTCTCTTAAAGTGGCTTTATAAAGTTATAAAGTAAAATCTAATTTAAAAGTGACCTTAAGTGAAAAAGTTACTAAAGTCTAATTTTAAAGTGACTTTAATAAATTTAATATAAAATTAGAAAGGAAAAGTGACTTTGGAAATAAACGACTAAGTGGGTCTTTATTAAAGTGGGGTGAATTAAAAAGAAAGTGAGATTTAAAAGAGCATTTAATCTCAGCCCTAGATCTGAAGCTATTTCAGCCATATGATTTGGGGATAATCCAAAAGTCACTTAGAGTTTTATTAAAGGAGGAAAATGAGAGAAAATGTCATTCATTCATTAATTCTTTCATGAGCAGATTGAGAGAAGGAGAAGGAGAAAGCTGAAGAGAATTTTTTGAGCAGTGAGAAGAAGAAGGGAAACAACACTAACTTTCAGCAAAATCGTACAGCAGGGCAGAGCACGAAGTTTGAGGCAAGTGGGCACGAATTTTGAGGAGAGAAAACTATAGATTTCGAGGGAGGCCGTACAACCATTCTGGCACTATATTCGAGGCTGTTCGTATAGTTTTGAAGCTGTAATTTCTGTTGTAATTTTTCTGTTTTGTGGGCATGGAAACCGAGGTGGAGTTTGGCATGGTTTTCGAGATAAGTTTTGTTTCGAAGTTGCTATAATTTTTTTCTGTGTAAATTTCTGCATCACTGTAAAAGCAATATTCAGAAAATAAAGAGAAGCTTTCGAACTGGTTTTCCCCAAGAGTTGTAGGGGGTTTTTCCAAGGTCATGTTGACCAAAAATCACTGTGTTAAAATTTTTTGTGTGGCTGTTTTATTCTGTTGATTTTTATTTCTGCAATTTCCAGCATTGTGAAAATTTTCCAGAATTTGTGTTTTCAAAAAAGATTTATTTTCCATCTTGTTGAATGTAAGGCTATGGGAAAGGGCATTTATGTATTTGGAGAAATAAGGTGAAATTGAAAACTGGGTTGGGAAAATAGAAATTTCTACATGGTATCAGAGCTTGGGTGTTGAAAGTGCAGTTTAGGATAGCAAAAAGAAAAATTACAGGTTGCTGATTTTTCACTCAGAAAATTCCAGCAAGCTAATTTTTCATACACAAAAATTTTATCTTTACTACACCAGTGCTATTTTCAGTTTTTAAGACAGCAAGGATGTTATTGGGATTGAAGCTGGAAGATAGGTTGGATGGTCATAGTAATTACATCATTTGGAGAGAAATAATGCAGAGCATCTTTGAGGAGGGAGAAGTCTGGATATCATGGTTCATACCCAACAACACCCTATTAATGTGCCTACTGATGCTGTTTAGTTGACAACATTTAATAAAAATAATAACAAGGGAAAAAGGTTGATTTTGGATGGTATTAAAGACCATGTGATTCCTCATGTGAGAGGAAAGAGTCATTCTCATGAGATGTGGTCTGCCTTGACCAATCTCTACCAGAGTACTAATGAGAATAGAAAGATAGTCCTAAGGGAGAAGCTGAAGGCTATTAAGATGGGGAAGAATGATAGTGCAACTGGTTATATCACAAAGATAACTAATGTGAGAGATGCATTGGCAGTAGTTGGAGAGGTAATTCCAAACACTGAGTTGGTGCAGATTGCAGTGAACGGCCTTCCTACTTCATGGCTGAATTTTGCTGATGGGGTTTGTGCACGTGAGACCCTTCCCACATGGGAAAGGTTTTGGGATGATTGCATTCAGACAAAGATCAGGAAGACTTAGCTTGGGGTAGCCAAGCCAATTGAGCAGGATGATGATGTAGCATTGTTGGCCGAAGGTAAGAGAGGCAAAGGCAAGAAGCATGCTTCCACAAGTGGTGGTGGGGGCAAAGGCAAAGGTAAACATAAACAAGAGAACACGTAGATGGACTACTCCAAAGTGAAGTGTTGGAGTTGTTAGAAGATGGGACACTCTGCAGTTGTGCGTCCAGAGAAGAAGAAGAAGGGGAAGAACCAGACCATGGCAGCATCAGCAGAGATTGAGAACTTTTCAGATAGATTTGACTAAGAGTTTGGGTTCAGTGCTTGTGAGTCCACCAGTGCAGGATCACCTACCACAGAGGTTTAAAAGGAGCATGCATTTCCCTTGACTAGTGGAGCATATTCAGGTATCTGGTATGTGGACAGTGGGGCTTCACGTCATATGACAAGAGTCCGTGAGTACTTCTCATAGCTTTCAGAGAGTGGCACTGATATAGAGGTAGTACTCGATGATGACAGTGTTGTTAGAGTAGTCGGTGTGGGGACACTGACATTTGATAGGGAACCCAAACCTCCCTTGAAGGTGTCATATGTTTTATATGTTCCAGGGATGAGGAAGAACCTCATATCAGTCTCAGAATTGGAGGACAGAGTGTATGAGATATTGTTCAGGAGAGGATAGGTGCTGATATATCCTAGGGGTACTCCAGCTGAGTCAGCTAGAGTGATAGGTGTACGCCATGCAAAGGTGTACAAGTTTTCATTTCAGCCCCTTATGGAATTGAGTAGTAGCACTGACTACAGAGCTAGCAGTTCTGAGCTGTGTGAGATTTGGCATTGCAGGATGGGGCACATGTATAATGGAGCCTTGAGGACGTTTCCAAATATCACTACAGGTGTGCTAGATTTCAGTACTAATCACATTGATACATGCAGAGGATGTGCGATGAGCAATTTTTCCAAATCCCCTTTTCCCAGCAGTGACAACAGAGCGACTGGGATACTTGATTTGATTCATTCCGATGTGAGCGGTTGGATGTCTCATGTTTCCTTGAGTGGATATGAGTATTATGTGTTATTAATTTATGATCACTCCAGGAGGACCTGGATTTATTTCTTGAAGACCAAGATTGAGGTCTTCAAGCAGTTTCAGGAGTTTAGATCTCTTGTGGAGACACAGATAGGTCGGAAGATCAAGTCCCTGAGATCGGACAATGGAGGTGAGTACACCCTTGGAGATTTTTTTGAGTATTGTGCGGAGGTAGGAATTAGGAGAAAGTTCACAGTTCCTTACAACCCCCCAACAGAATAGGGTTGCGGAGAGGAAGAACAAATCCATCATTGGGGCTGCCAAAGCCATGTTACATGATCAGGGGTTACCTTTTTTTTTGTGGGCAGACGCCTGCAATACTGTTGTATACCTACAAAATAGGAGTTTGCATCGTGCCTTGGGGCATGTGAGTCCAGAGGAGGATTTTTCTGGGAAGAATCCTGATGTTGGTCACTTCCATATCTTTGGGTGTATTGCATACTCCTACGTACCCAAGGATAATAGGACCAAGCTAGAGCCCACCACAGAGAAGGGTATCTTTGTGGGCTATAGTGAGACCTTGAAAGCCTTTCGGGTCTATATTCCTACTTCGAGGAAAGTTGTTATCAGGAAATATGTGAGATTCGAGGAGGACCGGGATTTCAGGAGGTCACAGGAGTTAGAGTATCTAGATCAGCCAGACGCTCAGCAACAATTGATTCAGTCACAGAGTTCCAGTGGGCATGGATTAGGAGGATCCGGAGGTACATCTATGACGATGTCTGGTCCATTAGTGAGCAGTGGCTTGCAGAGTCAGAGGGGTGGTGCTTCGGGCAGCATGCAGAGCAGACCACAGAGCAGTTCACTAGGGAGTCCACTGATGAATAGTTCACACAGTACTTCAGCGTTTACAGGTTTAGGTTCAGGCAAGAGGATAGCAGAAAAATAGTTAGGTGTTCAGACTTCTGATGAGGAGGAGGAGTTTCATTCTCCAGTGGGAGAGGTGTGCTCAGGGAAGAGGAAGCCCAAGTGGCTTCAGGATACCTTGAGAGAGGCCACATATGTTTCTGCACCTAAGAGGCCAGTTAGAGAGAGCAGACCACCTGAGAGGTTTTGTAGCTATATGGAAATGGTTTCCAAAATCATTGACTCTGAGCCTTCTAGCTATGAGGAGGCAGCTAGCCAGCAGTTCTTAAGAGAGGCCATGTAGGGGGAGTATTCTTCTATCATGAAGAATGATGTTTGGGAGGTGGTGCCGAGGCCTGAGGGAAAATCCATGGTGAATTCTAGATGGCTTTACAAGGTAAATCATGTTGCAGATGGCAGCATTGAGAAATTCAAAGCAAGGTTTGTGGCTAGAGGGTTCTCCCAGGTAGAGGGAGTAGATTAAGAGGAGACCTTTGCTCTCGTGGCTCGATATATTTCGATTCGCTCCATTATAGCGATAACATCAGAGATGGGTTGGAAGATCCACCAGATGGATGTGAAGACCACATTTATCAATGGCTTCATACAGGAGGAGGTGTACATGTAGAAATTTTCTGAATAATGAATATTTATCCACCGAGATTATCCTAATCACATACTAATTTGAATTCATATGCAACACATAATCTCTTCTACAATCAATCATCAATTTGCGGAAATGGAAACAGTCGCATGCGCACATAAACACAATATGTAATGGGGAAAGCTTATAGCTGAAAACCCCTCAGCTATTTTGTATATTATATGGAGAGAACATGTAACAGTACATAGCACAATACTCCTCACAAGTACTCAGTACTATCTCGTTAAGTTACACACAAACTAGCTTGGTTTTGAACAAGTCACAGGTTCAAAACACATCCACTAATTGCCTGCCTCTATTGCGCAATCAAGGCTGGTCTAATGAGAGATCCAAGGTTCGAATCTCCTTGGCTTGACAGCACAATCCTCATGGGCAATTCCTCCAAGTGTGGTGCAAATCTCATGCACAACTAATGTCACAACTGATAGCTATCTCAACCCTTTCATCTACCTCTTTCACTGGTCTCCACTGAACTGTCCATGCACTGTAGTGAACTGATGTGTTCTTGAGTTAAATAATGAGTTAATAATTAGTGAATTAAATAATATTTAATTCACTCCACTCATTACTAGTTGATTAGCTAGTTAAACTAATCACAACTAGTTCAACTAAGTTAAACCGAACACAACTCCACCAACTGTCTCATCAACTCCACCAAACTTCTGCCACTGAAGTCCTAACTGAAGTCAATCATGCATGAGCTCACCAAACCCCAAGGAATAGCGTAATTCCTTTTGTCAGATGCATGGGCCACATCCGTAGCTCCAACTGAAGTGCTCCAAGAGAATAAACTGAAGTTTAGAGTCCAAATATTATTAAGGGCTAATAATATTTGACTGACCTATTTTTAGACAGGCAGTCTAAAAATAGACTTCAACCTATATGTCTAAAAATAGAGGTCCATCTATTTTTACCAACTCAACCAATCATCCAAGAATAGCATACTACAACCGCTGGACCATGCTCCATATGTCTAAAAATAGACTTTGGGCCAAAAATAGCCTGCGGGCCCACTTAGTGAAGGAGACTTCATTTCACTAAGCTCCATCATCTTGTTGCATTTTCAACACTCCCTCTCAACAAGATATGGATTATCTGCAACCCTTATCCTGCCTCTGTGGAATTCGAACTTGCTCCTGGTGAGCGCCTTCGTCAAGATGTCAGCATCCTGATCCTCCATGGGAACATATGAAAGTAACATGATTCTCTGCTGAACACAATCTCTGATATGATGGTACCTGATGTCGATGTGTTTGGATCTATCATGAAATACTGGATTAGCCGAGAGTTTAATGCAACTCTGGTTATCACAATAAATCACTGTAGGCTCCAAATGCAACCCGAACAATCCAACGAGGATCTTCCTCATCCAAATAACCTCACATGCAGCCAAGCTTGCTGCCATGTACTCGGCCTCTGCTGAACTGAGTGCCACGGATCTCTGCTTCCTGCTGTACCAGGAAACTGCTGTTGACCCAATGCTGAAAACTCCTCCAGAAGTGCTCTTCCGGTCTGTTGGGCTCCCTGCCCAATCTGCATCAGTGAAACCAGAAAGCTTCACTCCATCCTCCTGTCTGTACCATAGACCATATCCCGAAGTGCCTCTGATATAGCGCAATACATGCTTGCCCGCCTTCCAAAAGAGCTTGGTAGGCTTAACCATAGCTTGCGAAAGCTGGTTAACTGCATAGCATATATCGGGTCGAGTATTGACCAGATACATCAACGACCCCACCAACTGTCGATAGACGGTGGCATCCACTACCTCCTCCGAAGTAGCATCTCCCTTCCTCCAACCTCCAGGAAGAGGGGTATCAACAGGCTTGCAGCCTTGCATGTTGAACCTCTCCAGAATCTCCCGGGCATACTTGCCCTGAGAAACAAACAGTCCTCCACTGCGCTGCGAAATCTCCAATCCCAGGAAATAATGAAGGATGCCCAGGTCCTTCATCTCAAACTCTCGTGCAAGATCATCCTTGCATGAAAGTATCAACTGCTCGTCGCCAGTCAAAATCAGATCATCTACATACGGTACGATGATCAACAGCTTCCCCTCCACCACAATCTGGTACAGGTTTGGATCCGCCTCACTCTTGGAGAATCCAAGCCCGGTGAAGTAGCTGTCTATCCGAGTGTACCAAGCACGAGGTGCTTGCTTCAGCCCGTACAGTGCTCTCTTGAGTCGGAACACATGCGACTCACTGCTGAAGATCTCGAAACCTTCAGGCTGCTCTATGTACACCTCCTCCTCAATGACTCCGTTGAGGAACGCAGTCTTCACATCCATCTGATGGATGTGCCATCCCATATGCGCTGAGAGAGCTAGGATCGTCTGTATGGAAGAGTACCTTGCGACAGGTGCAAAGGTCTCCTCATAATCGATCCCCTCGATCTGTGAGAAGCCACGGGCGACAAATCTCACCTTGTACTTCTCCACACTCCCGTCAGCCGCCTGCTTCACTTTGTAGATCCATCGCGAACCCACCACTGATTTCCCCTTCGGTCTTGGGACAATCTCCCATGCACTGTTTCTGACGATCGAATCATATTCTTCGATCATGGAATCTACCCATGCGGGTTCCTCCACAGCTTCCTCAAAAGAGGATGGCTCCGTCACAACACATTGACTCACAAGAGCCATGTATCCAGTGTACCGATCCGGTGACTGTCTCTGTCTGTGCTGTGCTGTAGGTGGTCCTACAACCTTCTCTGCATCCCGAGCCAGTCGCTCAGCTTCTGTAGTGCGCATGCGCCCTCTGATGGTTGGCGCTGCCTGGGTGGTTTCTTCCACCTCCTGAACCTCCTCTTGTGGCTGATCAACATCCGGAAGCTCCTCCTTAGGAACTAACAGCTCCTCATCTGCATGCAAGTGTAGCTCCCTCTCAAGCGAACACTGCATGGCTTTCTCCTCCTGGAATTTTATATCCCGTCGCACAACAGTCTTGCGACTGTCTGGCACATACACCCGATATTTGTGAGGTGTATCAGTGTACCCCACAAATATTCCAACCTCAGCAGTTGGATCCAGCTTCCTTCTCGCATCCTTCGTCACATGCATGTAGACAGGAGAACCAAAAATCCGCAAATGGGAAATATCAGGCCTCTTGCCAGAATAAGCCTCCTCCGGTGTATTCATGCCAAGAACCTTGTGAGGACAACGGTTCTGCACATACACTGCTGTATTGCATGCCTCAGCCCACAAGTGAAGGGGTAGGCCCTGATCATGCAACATCGCCCGTGCACCACCCACGATCGTTCTGTTCTTCCGCTCAGCCACCCCGTTCTGCTGTGGGTTATGGGGTGCGATGAGCTCTCTCCGAATCCCTTCTGCGCTGCAAAAGTCTTTGAATTCAGCCAAGATGAATTCACCACCATTGTCGCTCCTAAGAGCCTTCACATGCTTCCCCGATTCCTTCTCTACCAGCGCCTTGAATTCACAGAACTTTGAAAATGTCTCGCTCTTCTTCTGCATGAAGAATATCCAGCACTTCCGAGAGAAATCATCAACAAAGATCACATAGTACTTGTGCTTTGTTGTCGAAGCTACAGAGAAAGGACCACACACGTCTGTGTGAACTCTCTCAAGGATCGTCGTGGCGCGACTATCCTTCTCGTGAAAGGTGGCTTTCACATACTTCCCTAAAGTACACCTCTTGCACTGATCTGACTGCGCAAGAGTGCCCTTAGGAAGCCCAGTAGAAATCTGCTGCAGTATCTTCAAAGCTCCATGGTGAAGGTGGCCCAATCTCCTGTGCCACAGTTCGCCCTCATCATCCTGGCTCACCACTTCTCCCACCTTGCATGCCATTTCTGCGCAGCCATCTAATTGCAACTGATAAAGGTTCTTGACTCGAACCCCTATCTTCCGGGTCTCTCCAGTAGTCTTACTGCGCAGGAAGGCTTTTCCTTCGCTAAAGACCACATCATACCCCTTGTCTTCCAACATCGCCATAGAGATCAGGTTCTTCATCAATCCTGGAACATGCAAAAATTCCTTCAATATGAAAGGTTTACCAGACTCCCTCTCAAAGGAAATGGTACCGATACCAGTCGCACTGTATCTACCATCATCGCCCATCTCGATGTGCACTCCAAGATCTTTTTCCTCCAGATCTGAAAACAGATCTCGATCTCCGGTCATGTGAAATGACGCACCACTGTCCAAGAACCATACTGATCCCACCACACTTGAAACAAAGCATGCGATCAGTGAAAAATCTAGTTCAAATTGAGAAGCCAATGCCTCTCCCGCTGCAGATCCGGCAGCCTTCTTATTTTTCTTCTTTTGCGGACAATTTGTGGCATAGTGTCCGTGCTGGTGACAGTGAAAACACTTCACCTTGGACATGTCTTGCTTCTTTCCTTTCGCACCAGACTGAGAAGCCTTCTTGATCTTCCCCTTCTTTTCTTTGGCAGCCAAAGCACAATTTTCTTCATCAGATACCTTTGATGAAGATCCGTCCCTGGTAGTCCTTCTTATCTCCTCCTGCATGAGATCTGCCCAAAGGCACTCCCATCCCAGCAACTTCTCCCGACCATTGACACTATCTTGATATGAATGCCAAGCCTTCGGAAGACCAAGGAGAACCAGGTCTACCATGTCCTCATCTTCGACAGTCACCCCCACACTTCCCAGCTCATCTCTGCATTGAGTGAACTTCGTGAGGTATTTGGCGATACTGTCGCCTTTCTCCATATTAATGTTTCTGAGTTTATCCTTGAGCGCCAGCTTCCTTTGGTCGCTCTTACTCTGGAATAGATCTGTCAACGCTTTCCACATCAAATATGGAGAAGCTTTTCCATGCAGGCTGGATACAATGTGATCCTTCATGCCCTCCAACATAATCCTTCGACATTTCGCCATCTTCTTTTGCCAAGCCTCAACTTGAGCAGCATCAGTAGGCTTTGGGATCTCAGCATCTATGAACTCCTTCAGACCATTATCTTCTAATACTGCCTCCATGCGATCCTTCCATGCAACATAATTCGAACTGCCTTCAAGAGCATATTCGATTCGCAAACCGTTGAAAGACATTTTCAACGGCATCAAGAATATAGGGAGCTTCGGCTCGACCCAAACTCAAAACTCAACTCCGTCAGACGGAGACAATGACGAAAGTACGTAGATCGACTATATGGGCATTTATCGTATATATCACCTTCCGAGAAAGGCGGATCCGTATATTACTCCGTCTCGTTACGTACTGTCAATCAAATAATATTGTAATCACCGCAACAGATCCCGATGATATCCGACCAACAAAGCAGAAATTAAGGAATAATGAATATTTTCACCACCGAGATTATCCCGATCACATAGTAATTCGAATTCGAAGACAGGCTCACATCCCTTTTACAATCAATCATCGACCTATGAAACATGATGCGCACATAAACACAATATGTAATGGGGAAAGATTATAGCTGAAAACCCCTCAGCTATTTTGTATATTATATGGTGAGAACATGTAACTGTACATAGCACAATACTCCTCACAAGTACTCAGTACTATCTCGTGAAGTTACACACAAAGTAGCTTGGTTTTGAACAAGTCACAGGTTCAAAACTCATCCACTAATTGTTCGCCCTCTATTGCGCAATCGAGGTCGGTCTAATGAGAGATCCATGTCTGGACCCCTTAGCTCGACAAATAAGTAACTTCATGGAATTTATCTAAGTGGGGGAAAATCTCCACGCACAACTAATGTCACAACTGACAGCTATCTCAACCCTTTCATCTACCTCTTCCATCGGTTTCACCGAATCGTCCATACCGAGAATTCATATGTTCTTGAGTTCAATAATGAGTTAATAATTAGTGAATTAAATAATATTTAATTCACTCCACTCATTACTAGTGTATTAGCCAGTTAAACTAAACACAACTAGTTCAACTAAGTTAAACCTAACACAACTCCACCAACTGTCTCATCAACTCCACCAAACTCTGCCACTGAAGTCCTAACTGAAGTCAACCATGCATGAGCTCACCAAACCCCAAGGAATAGCGTAATTTCTTCTGTCAGATGCATGGGCCACATCCGTAGCTCCAACTGAAGTGCTGTAAGAGAATAAACTGAAGTTTAGAGTCCAAATATTATTAAGGGCTAATAATATTTGACTGACCTATTTTTAGACAGGCAGTCTAAAAATAGACTTCGACCTGTATGTCTAAAAATATAGGTCCATCTATTTTTACCAACTCGACCAATCATCCAAGAATAACATACTGCAACCCCTGGACCATGCTCCATATGTCTAAAAATAGACATAGTCTAAAAATAGACATTGCGCCAAAAATAGCCTGCGGGCCCACTTAGTCAAGGCGACTTCATTTCACTAAGCTCCATCATCTTGTTGCATTTTCAACACTTTTAGTTTATTTAGTTTTTCATTTTTAAAATTTATAAATTGTTTCATTTAAAAAAAAAACAGTAAATTTATGGATATTTGTTTGAAGATTATTTCCGTATCGAAAAGGAGAAATCTATTTTTTTTTGTTTTTTAATGATAGTTTTTTTATTTTAGTTCTTTTATTTTAATTTTTCTTTTTCAATTTTAAATTTGTTTTTTTTTTAATTTGCTTTTTTTATGAATAAAATTTGTATTTTTGTTTTCTTATTCTTATTATTATTATTTTTTTTTTAATTTTTAAATTTAATTTTTTCTTTTTTGTATTTTATTTTTTTTATCTAAATTTAAATTATTTTTAAATTTTCTATTTAATTTTTTTTTTTTTTAATTATATGGTTTTTTTTAATAACTTATAAAAAAATATTTTTGATGTTTTTTTTTTAAATTTTTTTGGTTAATTTTTTGTTTTTTCTAAATTATGTGTTTTTTTCAAATTTTTGTCATTTTTGATACACTTTCCTTTTCTAATATTTTTTTTTTTTTTTGTTTTTATTTATTTATTTTTGTTTAAATTTTTTATTTTTACGAGTTAATTTTGTTTTTTTTTTACATTTTTATTGGTTTTTTTTTTTTTATTGTTTATATGTATATATTTTTTATCTAAGTTTTTTGTTTTATTACCAACATGAAAGTCACCACTCTAAAAAAAAAAAGGTTGATGATACATCAATACGTTTCAAAATTAGCATGAAAATCACCGCTCTAAGAAAAAAAAAGTTGATGCTGCATCAATACGTTTCAAAATTAGCATGAAAATAATTAAAATTTTAAAACAAATATTCATACTTCATAAATAAAAATATTAGAGTGTCAAAAATGTGCTAAAAAAAAAAAAGGTGATTGTGCATCACCACTTTTCAAAATCGGGTGCTTTTTATGCTACCAAAAAAAAGTAGGTAACAGTGCGGTTACCTATTTCATCGGTAATAGTGTTAAACATGAATACCATACCTCACTGTCCAATTTTCTAAACACATGTTGCTGTTGTAATTTCTCTTTTCTCTCTACTAACTTTACCTCTACTATTTGCAGTTGTCACTATCCCTCCATAAACAATTTTCTCAATTTTTCCTTCAATCTGATCTACTTTCTCCCCAAATTAGATTTTCTTCTATTTCTATACTCAATCAGATTCAGATTTAATTCTTCTATTCACTTATGTTCTCTTCAAAGAACTCTTGTTGTCCTTATTTCATCAAAACCTGTTCTCTGTTCACAATCTATTATGCTAATTATGAAATAAAATAATTCCATAAGTTCTGAATTATCTTCAAAGGACAAACCCACTCTGATTTCTCTTCTGTAGAGTATACCTACTCTAATTTTCTCCAAAAATAGCTTTTACTCACTTTGATACCAAATGATGCAACCATAAGGTCACATATCACCAAAAAATCAACAAGATGCAGGGTTAGTGGAATTAACCCCACAATTACCTACATTAACCTCTGAGGTTCACCTTTTAAATATCAAATGCATATGGAAGCTTTCAATCCTAAGTGACTCTCGGGTTTTAACTCAATAATATAAACTTTACCTTTAAGCATTACCACCCCTTCACATTACCTTATTTCATACATGCCTTCATATTATACAATGATAGAAAACCTATGCATTATGGCCCACATAACTCATTTATACACTTACATACACGTGGAACAGGTTTCCAAGGTCCAGCCATCCGCAAACCAATCACAATGCATCACATTTCGACAAACTTACCAACAACCTTAACAACAAACTTACCATTCTGCCGATGCGAAGCCACCCTGTGATCTTCACCGTATATCTTTGCCAGATCTAACGGCCATATTGTACCTGCTCACATGCCATCTCCGGTCCACATCACAACGCAACCAAAATACTTTACCATGCGAACTCTTAACACTAAACTTTAAAAACGATGATGTGCGATGTTACACAATGCTAACACGTGGCCTCCCCTCATCATCTCACATCCTTCTGTCCTTACCACATCGCATCGCAAGTTATCTTGATTACCTTGCGAAGTCCTTAACTTATAAACTTAGTAATCACCGATGTGAAATAGCGCCATATCGACACGCGTCCCTTTTCACTTTCTCAACTTACCTTAACCTTTCATCTCTCGCCTTCGGATCTGCGATCTAATCAATACTGTCCGTTCACCTACACGCGGCTCTTCTTCACCTCTTCTATCTGCAATGATCTCTACCATTGATTCTTAAAACTTTGATTCCATGCTTCAATCCTTACCATCGATTCCTCCTTTGACATTCTTCTCTGTGTGTTTGCCTTTGCTTGATTGCTGTTCTTTCTGTTATCATTGTCCTGTAAATCTATTACGCTACTCCTCCTGAGCTTTCTTCAATATTTAAAGCATTGATCTCTCCTGAGTTTATTCTTGTTTGTTATTCATATGGCCACTACATTTTCTCGAGTTTGAATATAGAGCACTCTCTGTATTATTCCTCTTCTTCCAGAATTCGTGATGTGTTCTTACTTGACCTGTACACACATTTGCTAGATCCCGACAGGAATCACACAGATTCTACTAGTCATTAAGTCCTTTATCACTCAGAAAGACTTATATATACAATTTGAATTCATTCACCATGGTTTCTCACACATAAACCATAAATTCACAGTTACGTATCACTCAGCACGTAAAAGGAATGACACACATAGTCACAATGAATTCAATTTCCTCATTTATTAAACAAATGTACAGATACAAATAAAAACTATTTACAATCTAGCTTTTGCCTAATCTTCCTTTACATGGCCCTTTTCTCTTCCTCCCTTTCTGTGCCCGTAGGCTTACAATTTAGCTTCCTCTCTAAGAACCTATCTCTCTTTTTTCATTGTTTGTGCCTTTGAGGCTTTACAAATATATACAAAATGTTTTGTAACCAATTTTGGTTCAGATCCATAGGTTACTCAACAAAATTCTAAAAATCCTCTAAGTCCTCAATTAATTCCTAAAATCTCTTCTTTATCCCTTGAGGATCTCAACATTCAACTAAATCCTGAGGATCCTCCATAAATCATGAACTACTTTCTAATCTAAGATTTACAATATTTCAAAATATCTCAATCCACACCAATCACTCATCAATCACTCATGTTCTCCTACACTCAAGAACATTTACAAATATGGAACCATGATGCTCTTGCATCAACTAACATGAAGACATAAAACAAGTTTTTATTTTGGTGTAAGTATTGTAAGAAGCCTAGCTAAAACTTAGACAAGTAAACATTACATAAAACGAATTTTTAATTTCGTGTAAGTATTGTAAGAAGCCTAACTGAAATTTAAACAAATAAACAATAGTATTTGAAAGAGTGTTAGACATAATTACTTCAAGTTATCCTAGTTATACTTTCTAATAAATAATATAAATAAAATCTAAAATTAAAACACATTATTCATACATATCTAATCTAAATTTAAATATAAATTTTTTGACAAAATTATAATTAAAAATTTATCTAATCGTGTATTCTCAATCAATTTCAATCAATTCCAAAATTCTAATTATAAACTAGCAACTTTCATCTAATCTTGTATTCTAATTATAAATTAACAACTCTATCATATATAATATATAATTAGCAACTCTATTATATATATATATATATATATATATATATATATATATGATGTAATTTTCCTTGAAATTCTTTGTAAACATTTAATTATCATTTTAATTTCCTCCTCATCACTCAACAATTAACGTAGTTTTGACAGTTCAGTACGTAATTTTTATGTGCTTTATTCGTGCTTTATATCGGCATTGGAAACGAAGCACAGGTTATCTTTTAATTCTCTTCGAAATTAAATATGAAGATGCATTTCTTAGTCACCTCAGTCACCTCGTTCATCATTCTTTAAGGCATCATTTTCTATAAGATTTCAAAATGGTGTATAAGGTAATAATTTTGATTAGTGCTTAGATAAGTATACAAATTCTGGCAACCAATTTAATATTTTTTAAGATGTATCTCTATACATATTAAATTTATTTAGTTCAAAAAGTTATCTATTAAGTTACAAATCATATTAATTAATAATTTTTGAATTAATATATTAAACTAGCACTTGATCATTTTAATAAAATGACCCGACGGAATGCCGAAGGCAGGACGACGCGACAGCAGCACAGACACGAAGGAGCCGACGCGCGCGGGAAGAAGATGATAGCAGGAGGGTGGTAGCAACCGCCAAGTGTCGAATTTTGAGAGGGTGGATGGGCGATAGGTGGAGCACAAAGATTGGCTGGGAGCACTGTTCATCCTAGCAAAGCTCATAATAGGGACACTTTTGGCGTAATTACATACAATATATTAACTTACAAAATCTATTAAACTACCAATTTTAAATTTTAAATGTGTTAAGATATAGAAATGTTTCGTGTTTAGGTTGTATATTTGAATCATCAAAAGATTCACAACACAAAATAATAATAATAAAATATTGTTCAACCAAATTTAGTGAAATAATAATGAATAATATAATAATTTAAAACATATTTAAAATAAGTGAAATTAATAAAATACTAATTAAAAAAAAATGTTTTATATTTTTTATTTTTTCAAACATGAGTTTTGTGTGAATTTTTTTTAATGGACTTTTGGGGGTTAAGTATCAGAGTTCATCTTTGGGAGATTTATGGAAGAATTATAGATTAATTTAGGTAATCAAATCTGCTACCATAAAATTTGGTGAAACAATCCTATCAATTTAAAATGATTCTTTTTTTTTAAATTTTAAATGAAAAATGATGATGTCTCTACTTCTTATTTTAAGTGATTAGAAAAAAGACCAATTCTTATAATTTTATAGTGAATCTTAATAAAAAAAGAAACATATGTTTATTTTACTTTTAAAAACTATAACAAGTTGACTATTATTTTAAATATTATTATTATTGATCATTGAAAAATTGTGTAACTCAAAGTTTATTGATTATTGATTTTGTGGCTCATAAATGAGGTGAAAGCTCTTAATTGTACATCATGGAGGTTAGGGTTCAATTTTATTTGAGCACTCAACAAAAATTCATGTTGATACCATTAATACAACAAATGTGAATATTGTATAATTTATGCGACTACATAATGAAGTTACATTATTTTAAAGTGTGTTTAGGTTTCACTAAATCTTACACAATTCATATGACAACATTTAACTATTAAATTGGTTTTACATAACATGTAAAAACCTAAATAACAATTTAATACTAAAAAGAATAAACATATACCAACTTAAAAAGAATAAACATATACAAATTTGATATTTTTAAAAAATACATAAATTTAATTTATATAATTTTTTAAATTTATATATAGAAATAATATATCAAATTTATATTTAAAAAACATATTAAATTTAAATATAAAGTATAGCTAAATAAAAATAAAAAATTGTTGAATTGTCCTTGTTTTTATCAAAGTTATATATAAAAAAAATTTCAAATTCCAACTCTGTCTGGATACCCTTCAGGCGGGCTGTACCCATATAACGTTGGGTTGATGATGGAGTTGCATTTGAAAATTGTGGACCGTTGATCATCTTCTTAGTTGCAAGGCGGTCACCACCATAAAATCACCAGCCCTATAAAAGACCTATACTAATCCCGCAAACAACTTGACATCCATCATTAGGATCGATCCATATGCCAGCAAAATGGCTAGCGTTTAATTAATCAAAATGTATTACTTTTTGATTTATAAAAATATAATATTATTTTATTGGCATTTAATTAATCAAAATGTATTACTTTTTAATTTACAGAAATATAATATTATTTTCTTGATATTATCTTTTCAGCCAGAAAATAGTTAGAAAGTAGGCTAATTCTTTATTATTTTGAATAAAAACACTGAATTACAAGAAACGAGAAATTTGAATAAGAAAAATACTAAATTGCAAAAAACTAAAACTAAAAATAAGAAACTAATAATACTATTTGAATTTAATAAAAAACTGAATTGCAAAAAACTAAAACTAAAAACAAGAAACTAATAATACCATAACTTATTTTTAATCTATTTTTAATAATAAACAACAAAATATCATGTCATTTTATTAAATTACATATTTATAAAACTGCATTTAAATGATATCTAAAAATGATGTAATGTAGAATATCTTTATCTTTTTAATCAACGGATACATATCTGTAAATATCAAACTTCCAAATTGCATAGATGACGGTAAAACTTGCTTATGGCCATTAAAAGATGTATTACTTGTACTCAGTGAAATGACACGTGGTGGGATTCATATGCCAAATGGCTATTCAAATTAAGCATGGCTCTAGCAAACAACACAAATCATTGGTCATTCCATCTTAAAACGATCCACCGCACTCTTCCCCTTTGATCCCTTTCTCCAGAAATCTCCCCAAAACTCTTCAAACTTATATCCTCTGTACAAAGCCGGGTGTTGTTCATCCACCATGCTTGTTGCAGGAGCAATAAAAGCATCGTTTCCCAGCAAATAGAAAGTGGGAATTGATATGCGTGCACTCTGCATATTCGTTACTGCTCGATGAAGAGAAAAAATGACCACGACGTCGACTTTTGGAATGCCCCGGAGCGTTCAGGATTGTTGATGAAGCAGGGCGAGTACATCAAAACATGGAGGCGCAGGTGGTTTGTTTTGAAGCAGGGAAAGCTCTTCTGGTTCAAAGAAAATGACATCACAAGGGATTCTAATCCCCGTGGTGTCGTTCCGGTTAGCACCTGCTTGACTGTCAAGGGAGCCGAAGATGTCCTCAACAAGCCATTAGCCATTTGCCTTCAAGCTCTCGACGAGCAGAGAGACCATGTACTTCATCGTAGACAGCGATAAGGAGAAGGAGGAGTGGATCAATTCCATTGGCCGCTCCATCGTACAGCATTCCAGGTCAGTTGCAGACAAGGAGATCATTGATTATGATAGCCAGCGTGCGCGACGACGCGACAGCAGCACAGACGCGAAGGAGCTGACGCGTGTAGGAAGCAAATGACAGCAGGAGGGTGGGAGCAACCGCCAGGTGTCGAATTTTGAGAGGGTGGAAGGGCGATAGGTGGAGCAAAGAGATTGGTTGGGAGCATTGTTCATCCCAGCAAAGCTCATAGTAGGAACACCTTCGGCGTAAAAATGACCTGATTTATTATTTAAATATCTGATTATTATAAAAATAAGAAATAATTCATAAGTGTAAAGAAAAAATTATTTGAAACCTCAAACTTTATGTTGATAAAAAATACTAGCAAACCCTTTAGTTTAACAATCTTCTTCTTTGTTGAAGACAACCCAATGTATTAATCAATCTAAGCAATTAGTTGAATACAGTCTATAAGGAAAAAAGAGATACATATCTTACAAAATTTAGATCAGAGTACAGTATTGTTGCAATCAATTCAGTTTGAAAAGAAAATAGAAAGTCCATACCCACTCTAATCATGTGTTAGTCACATGTCGTATGTCTCTCTTTAATTTTTTCCGAAGCCTTTTGATGTGCTCATCACATGCCTCTTTATTTATGGTGAAAGGGGTTGAAGAAAAACCAAAAAGTTAACCGACCACTTCCATTCTCGAGTCCTTCATCTTGTCACCAACCAATCGTTATATCTATGTATATAAAGAATAGGGAGTCATGATTTCCGAGGAAAAAAGGGAATATTGAGGGATAGAAAGTAAATGGAATGTTGAAGGATAGAAAGTGAAAACTGAGATGAAATAAATTAGAATATTGAGGGAGCTGTGAAGTCGTAGACAAAACAAATAGTCAATTCTCATCCTGTGCTATGATCTTGTAACCTCCACAAAGTATTTAACTCTATTCACATAAAAACAATTTCTTTTTACTTACTA
The DNA here is from genome assembly GCA_034641835.2 of Pinus albicaulis. Classification (NCBI taxonomy): domain Eukaryota; kingdom Viridiplantae; phylum Streptophyta; class Pinopsida; order Pinales; family Pinaceae; genus Pinus; species Pinus albicaulis. The sequence goes on from CM076571.1 coordinate 42,107,368, forward strand.
CCGTCGTCATTATACTGCTAAGTATAAACACATTATTTCACGTAATTATTTACTAAACTCTTATGATTTATACATATCTTTTCATCTACTATGACATCATTACATTTAAAGCAAGCATAAAATCATTATTATGATTTTACAACTTTATTAATCATCCCAAGACAATAATTGAAAAGGACCAACTAATGCATGAGCTCTCAAATTCTGGAGTCTACTTATATTTATAAAGTCATTCCAAAGTTTTGAATGTTTAATATATATATTACATTTTTCGAGCTTGGGTGATCCTACTGGGATTTCCACAATGTTTGATATTGAATTTTTCGTATCTTCTCATCACGATGTTTGTATATAATATAATATTTTATTGTCCTTTGTCACACATTAGATCTCACAACATATAATATCAATTACAAAGGTTTTGATTGTCAGTACCATTGTTTATGAGGAGTGTTAATTGCTTTTAAATATTGCATGTCTCGATCATTGTGATGACCTCCACCTGTCTGCACCTTTGGTTGTCGTTTGTCCCACGCTTTGCCTTGGGTTTAATCTGTCTGTTGAATTCTAATCCACAAAGATCAACGGTGCAAACGCAGGGAAGGATGGTTAGGGTAACCACCCACCCCATCCTCCTTCCTGTGTTTTCATTTGTTCCACTCTCGATATCAGGTTTTCGGCTCTGCAAGTTTGGTTCTTTCTTGCATTTTTCATTCGATAACTCCCTCTACAACACAGTGTTTCCTGCAGGTGTGACCATGCTATGTTTGCCTTTCCGGTCCACAGAGGTATACTATTCTTCTTAAACTCTACTGGTTTTTGGCTTGGTTATTCTCTGCAACTCATTTTCTATTTGTTTCTTTCCAAAATAGTTGGTAATGAGAGAATTTGTAATGCTCTACTTCTCTTGTAGGTTATCTCAGAGTTCAAGGGTTCAAATCTGTCATAGAGAGGTATACCGACTATGTCTAGTAGGCAGAGAGGTCGCACGGGCCTTCCCGGCTTCCTCAACATATCAGTATTAATTTAATAATCGATAGCTTGTGTTGTGTTTACATTTTATCTTGGATAATTTTATTCTTCAATGGTTGTAACTCTAAAACTACAGTTGTGAATGCAGGGTATTTATGCCATTTAAGGTCGCCACTAAGACAATCTAGAAATCCCTTCAAGTTTCCTTATGGGTATGCGTTCTAGCCATTCACTGTTATTATGTAATTGATAGTTGGGTTTAATCATGTTTATAATTGTAGCCACCCCTATGTTTCTTGGAGGGACTTGGGGTTTTTCTAGTGTGACACATTTTAGCCTAGCCGTGAATTTACTATTTTTTGGTTACTATTTACAAAGGGTTTTACCAGGGTTCAACTCTCTTTATAGATTTATCCATTTTTACGCTTATCTAGTTACTATGTATCTAATAGGACAGAGGAATGGACTTCATTATTCAGTTTAATTCCAAGTGTATTTTTTTAGGTGCTCAGTCCATCAGTGAGACTTTCGTCGATTGTCGTGACTCTATGTTTTGCCTTTTGGTTCCTCCTGCATGTATTTTAATTTTCAGGTTTGGAGTTGTTTCTATTCTGTAACTCTAGTTCTGTAAGCAAGAATGATGTAAGAAATATATCTTTTATATAAATGAGGACTGTCTATTCTATCCATTTCCAGACTCTGCGGTTACATTCTTTTTGGGTTGATGTTGGGCTTTACTATGCATTACTCGTTAATGAAATTCTAAAATGTTATTTGTTTTCCTTCTGCACAATCTTACTTATTTTCCAACTTTTCCATTGATTTATTAAGGGTTGGTATAAAGACACCAGGGCATGGTTAAACCATTGGGAGATCAACAAGAATGTTGCACTGCAAAAAATTAATAACATTAAAAAAAAAATTACTTCTAAGTTCAAAGAAAAAATGTGGTGTGAGAAAGATCTAGCAGCTAAAAGAAAATAAAAATATTATAAGGTGGTCATCAACCCCACCCTAGAATATCAAATGTATCTATCTGTTTTAACTATCTCAAAGAAGAAAATTAATATAGCCAATATTAGAACAAACTCTCATGAGCTCCATAGTGAAACAGGCCGTTGGACAGTTCCTAAAACACCATGGATGGAAAGGATCTACCATCTCTGCGAGAATATGAACATTGAGGATGAAAATCACTTCCTCTTAGAGTGCCCCGCGTACAACCACATTAGAGCTCAATTTCATAATCTTTGTTGCAATACTCACCTTCCTAGAATTTTAATATGTCAAAATTATAGTGAGCTCGGTAGGCTTCTCTCCAAGCTTTTTGAGCATAGGAATAAAATCTTAAATCAAACTAAATAACTCTTTTCTTTAGGTCTGATAGACCAAATATTGGTCTCAGTGGACGTTAACCACCACCACCACCATCATCATCATCATATATATATATATATATATCCCGGGTCACTGGCTCAAGGGACGTGAACCTAGACCCATCCCTTGAGCCCAGGTACTAAACCCGCAGGCCTAGACCCTTGGATTCTCACTGCATAGTAACCCTACTGTCTTATTATCTTGCTATATTTTTTGCCATGATCTTTGTAATATAATATCTAATTATAATGATATGGAATCAATTTATCTGTCAATGCTTTTGAATATATCAGTACTAGATTGTTTAGACATAATATAGGTTTTGTCATAAGTTGGAGTTACAGAGTTTATTGAACATACTCCTATCATTGTAATTCCACATTTACTACTTACAGTGAACACTACCTGTAATCATTATAACAGAGAATAATTTATAATTGTGTCATACAGTAAACACTACCTGAAACAATTAGAACATAAAATAATTTATAATTGCGACTTATAATAAACACCACCTGTAACAATTATAACATTATAATAAGGCTTATTCTTGTTGTTATTCATGTTAAAATGTAAATCCAAGATACTTAAAAACCTATCTCGGAGGATTCTTCTAGTAACTAATAGTCCTCCCAACCTTGAGCGAGGCAATCACGTCCTCTGCTCCCCTCTTGCTCCTCACGAGGGCCTAGGTAATTCTCTGAGACAAGAAGTTAGACTTCAGGATCAAATCCAGTCTTTACTTCACTTGGGTAATTCTTGAGCTCCACTGGTTTCCTCACCAGCTCTGGATAACTCATAACAATAGCCTATTGCTTAACCCCAACCTCCTTTCTACATAGAACCCATTCCCTTCTTAGAATTTTCCTTTTAATCATTTTTGGGAAGGTAACTGCCATAACTGTCTCAACCTTTTTACCTTGTGTTCTTGGAATAATTTACCAATCAGTTACTTCCTTATTTTTACTCAAGGCAATTATTAATTAAATCTCTTTTTTTTTAAAGACAAAAGATAATATATTCAGGCCTTGTTAACGAATACACTAATTGGTTTCTCATTCAAAATGTGCCATAACAAGTTTATTAACAAATAAGTAAATTAAAAAAGGGTTCTACATCTTCCCCCATTGAAACAAACACCGTCCTTGGTGTTATTTGATCAATGAGAACAAATTCAGATAGGCTTCTTGAATGACATGCTTGTCCTCGCAAGTAGCCTCCTTTGGGCGAAAGTGCCTCCACTACACTTTAACTTGGGGGATGACTCACCTCCGAAGCATTATTTATCTCCGATTTAGAATATGCTGCATAGTTCTACCAGGAACTCGTCGTTCAGTTCTACCTGGATACAACAATTTTCTTAATCATTTCAAATCATAAATCTATTTTTGATAGAAACATAATATGGTGTTGACTTACATGTATACCCTGCTAATGTATCAATGTTTAAGATCATGTATGTATCGCTTCAGTAGTGATACATGAAACACGTTATGTGAAAATATATGGCTTGGTAGGACCGGTCGATAGGCCATCGGTCCCATCCTTTCCAAAATCTCAAATGGTCCACAATATGGGAGACAATTTGGCACAAGAATTCCACCTTAAGGTGCTCTTTTTTGTTTTAATTCTTACATAAACATGGTCCCCTATCACAAAGTCATGGAAGTTTCTTCTCCGATCTGCATAAAAAAATTTTCGGTCTTGGGCTGCCTTCAAGTTGTGCCTGATCTTCTTTACTTCCCATTCCATTTCCTCTAGCATGTCCGGTGCAAGCATCATCTTGTTTTCTGGACTGCTCCAATTTATAGGAATCTGGAATTATCTTCCGTACAATGCTTTAAAGGGGCTCATCTTAAGGGATTCTTGATATCTGTTGTTGTAGGAAAACTCAACCAAATGCAGGCACTCTTCCCATTTCGTAGGTTGTTGCATCACGTACATGCGTAGCATGTCTTCTAAAAATTGATTCACCCTCTCTATTTTCCCATCCGTTTGAGGATGGTAGGTAGTACTAAATTGTACCTGTGTCCCCAAGCCAATAAATAACGTCTTCCAAAATGTTGATCTGAATTTCACATTCAGGGAATACCATGCAATCTAAAAATTTCTTTCATGAAGATATCAACAATTTGTATTGTCTTGTAAGTTGACTGGATGGGAATGAGGTGAGCCACCTTGCCGAGTCTATCAACCACAACCATAATTGAGTCATTGTGTCTTTTGCTTCTGGGTAGTCTAGTGATGAAGTCAAGGGAAATGACTTCCCATTTCCATTCTGGCACTGGAATAGGCTGAAGCAATCCGGCGAGATGTTGATGTTCAACCTTAACTTGTTGGCACTCCAAGAAATTGGTAAAATATTCTCCAATTTCCTTTCGCATCCTAGGATAGGAATAGTCTTTCCTAATTGCAGTTAACATTTCTGATATCCCGGATGTCCTACATAGGAGCTCCTATGATATTCATCCAAAATGAATCTTTTTAAATTATTTTGATTAGGAATATATATTCTTTTCTGATAGACTAGGAACTACTTATCATTGAGTTTAAATTCTGATTGTTTTCCTTGATTTTCATATTTTTTTTCTTGCTTCCATAGGAATTGATTTTCAAGATATTTCTTTGCTGCCTTCATAATATGTTCTTGAAATTTGAATTCAATTTGGTTAAAGTAAAGCTCATAGATGCTATGCAGTTTCTTTTTTAAGGCATCAACCACCTGGTTCTCTTTACCTTTCACGTGTTGAATATCAAAATCAAACTCACTTAGGAATGTGTTCCATCTTGCTTGGTGAGCATTAAGATCGGATTGTTTAAAGTAGCTAGTTAAACTACTATGATCAGTCCTCAGCACGAATATTTTCCCTAACAGATAATGTCTCCATATCCTCAAATACCTCTTCTCATGATCCTTTAGCTTCCTAGATTCATATGCTATGACTCTTCCCTCTTGGGTCAAGACCACTCCTACACCTTCCTTACATGCATCAGTGCATACTTCAAATTCTTTACTCGGATCTCCTACTTTCAGAAGAGGGGTAGTAGTTAACATCTCCTTCAATAACTCAAAATTGTTATGACATTCCTGAGTCCACTTAAAGACTCGTCCTTTACGCTGCAATGAGGTAATGGGAAGGACTATTTTAGAGAATCCATTAATGAATCGTCGGTAGTAGCCAGCCAATCCCATAAATGAGCATATGTCTGCTACATTCTCTAGGACCTTCCATTCCATGATTGTCTTTATATTTTTAGGGTCCACAACAATCCATTCAGCCGAAATAACGTGTCCCAAATATTGGATCTGCTTCTTGAAAAAGTCACACTTAATAAACATACCATAGAGTTGATGTTCTCGTAACATTTCCAAAACCATGTGTAGATGCTCCTTGTGCTCTTCCATATTCTTGGAGTAAATTAATATATCACCAATAAAGATTAAAACGAACTTATCCAAAAATGGGTGGAAGATTCAATGCAGTAAGCTCATAAAGGTTGTTGGTGAATTTGTTAATCTCAATGGTAACACCACGAAATCATAATGTTTGTACCAGGTACGGAAAGATATTTGGATATATCTTCGTCCTTAATCTGGATTTGGTTGTACCCTAACCTTAAGCCAATCTTACAAAACATTATAGCTCCCTTTACTTGATCAAACAAATCGTCTATGCATGGTAATGGATACTTGTTTTTAATAGTCAATTTTTTGAGTTTTTGATAATCCATGCACATTCGCATAGTACCATCCTTATTTTTCACAAACAGAACAGGTGCTCCCCATGGGGATACACTTGGCCAGATGTAACCTTTATCCATCAATTCCTGCAGCTGCATTTTTAATTCAGTTAACTCAGGCACGCTCATTCTGTATGGAGCTCAGGACACACGTGCTGCCCTAGGTATTAATTATATGGTAAATTCTATGTCTCTTTTTTGTGGTAATCCTGGGATTTCCTCAGGAAACACATTTCGAAAATCTTGCACAATAGGAATATTTTCCAACATAAGTGTCTTGTCTTTGGAGTTGGAGAATCCTACCTAGATTGCATAGAGTTAACACCCCTTCGTAATGCATTTACTTAGTTGAGATGTAGTAATGGGTCGTAACTGTAATGGTTTCTTAATGCTCTGCATTTCTTGACGTGTACCATCATTTTATTTAAAATAAATAAATTTATCCTTGCAGTCCACTAATGACCAATGTTTCTCCAGCCAATCCATTCCCAATAAGATATCATAAGATCCCAGAGGTAGAATGTTGAGTTCTACAGTTATGTGTTGGTCTCCAATACTCAACTCACAGTTTGATAGTTTGGCATTGAATCGTCTTCTTGCCCCTGTAGCCAGTTGGACTAACTAAGGATTTTTAAATTTCAGATTCTTTAGTTTACATTTTTCAACTATACAGGGGTGAATATAGCTGAAACTGGCCCCAGGGTCAACTAAAATAGAAACACATTGGGTTTGTAGCTTACCTTCTAATTCTATCATAGTTGGTTGAAAGTCTGCCTGTCGGTGCTCCAGAGCAGCATTGATTCTAGGTATGTTTCGAGCAACATCTCCCACACTGGATGCCTCTTGCATATTTGTTGCCACTTGATTTCTCCCTCGATGAGGACAATTTTTAAAATAATGTGCCTCCCCACACCCCCAGCACTGCAACGAAGGTTTCTAGGACTATCCAATGTCCGTTCTACTAGAAGATTCGGTATGTCGCTCCTCACCTGCCCACTTGGTATTTGGTTGACTTTTCCCATTCTGTTTACTCATTGGACTCCTTGCAGCATTCTTGTAATTTCTGGATCTGTTATTTCTAACATTGGTAAATCTTTTCTGCCCTTTTTGGGGTAGCCAACTTTTTCCTATTTCCCACTTTTCTTTAGATTAGTGATAACACATATGTGCTTTCTTTATCGCTTCATCCATGGTTTTTGGGTTTATAAAACCAATCCTCTCTTTCATGTGTATCGACAAACTGCTAAAAAACCGCTGCACTTTTGCCTTTTCATCACGCAAATAAGGTACATATCTTAATAATGAAGTAAATTTTGTAATAAATCCATCCACAGACATTTTCCCCAATTTTCGACCATGGAATTCTTGGGATTTTTCATCGTAGAATCGTTCAGTCAGATACTTATCCTTGAAATACTACTGAAACTCATCCCAAGTCACGTTCTGATCTTCAAATCCATGCACGTTCTTAACTTATTCCCACCACAATGTAGCTTTCTCCCGTAGCTGGTAAATGGCTAAACGAGCTTTAATTTTGTTGTTATATTCGTACATCTGAAAGTACTTGTTCATGTTTATTATCCAAGCTATTTCCATTTCTTCGGCCTCTTTGTCGAAGGTAGGAGGCTTGATCTTCCGAAATTCACCCTATAATTCCGCTTTTTGTTTCTTCAGCTCTTGTTGTTCTAAAATATTCCCAGATTCAGCTTCATTGTAGTTTCGACTTTTATTACTCCGTTGCATTCGACTGCCTTCGGGATTTTCATGCATTGGTTTTCATTGTTCTCCTTCTCCGTGAGTATCCCTCTCAAGGCTGGGTTGTGCAGTGGGAGGATTCTGTCTATCCAAAAGGCTTTTTAGTATCCTTTCCAGCTCCCTCATTAACCTTTAATTATCGCTCCGAAACTTGAGCATCTTTGTCTGAAGTTGTTTTATAATATCAAGTAATATATTTGTCTATCGTATTTTTTCTTCCAACATCCTACTTATTTGTTGGTGCTGGTATACGCTTAATTGCACCCACATTTCATGGTTGAATTCATGATTGGTCATAGGATGGGTTTCCCCCATGTTCCTGGGTGTCTGATGACTAGATCCTCTCCTCATGGTAGCTTAATGCTAACTTTTTTTATATTATACACAATTTTCAACAATAAAAATAATGAAAAACACCCATTTTATTTTGTTGGCCCATCTGGCCCCAGCGTGTAACCACGCTCTGATACCACTTGTAACCTCCACAGAGTATTTAATTCTATTCACATTAAAAAAAAAAAAAAAACTACTTACTGTTGTCATTATACTGTTAAGTATAAACACATTATTTCACATAATTATTTACTAAACTCTTATGATTTACACATATGTTTCCATCTACTATGACATCACTACACTTAAAGCAAGCATATAATCATTCTTATGATTTTACATCTTTATTAAACATCCTAAAACAATAATTAAAAAGGACTAACTAATGCATGAGCTCTGAAACTCTGGAGTCTACTTATATTTATAAAGTCATTCCAAAGCTTTGAATTTTTAATATATGTATTACATTTTTCGAGCTCGAGTGATCCTATTGGGATTCACACAAAATTCAATATTGAATTTTCTATATCCTCTCACCACGTTGTTTGTATATACTATAATATTTTATTTTCCTTTGTCAGACAATAGATCTCGTAACATATAATAATCAATTACAAAGGTTTTGATTTCTGGTACCATTGTTTATGAGGAGTGTTACCTTCTTTTAAATATTTCATGTCTTGATAATTGTGATGACGTCCACCTGTCCACACCTTTGGCTGCCCTTTGTCCCGCGCATTGCCTTGGGTTTAATCTGTCTGTCAAATTCTTATCCATGGACATCAACGGTGCAGACGCAGGGAAGGATGGTTAGGGTAACCACCCACTCCATCCTCCTACCTATGTTTTCATTTGTTCCGCTGTCAAGATCAGATTTTCAGCTCTGCAAGTTTGGTTATTTCTTGCATTTATCATTTGACGACTCCCTCTACAACATAGTGCTGCCCACCGGTGTGACCATGCCGCGTTTGCCTTTCCGGTCCACAGAGGTATACTATTCTTCTTAAACTCTACTATTTTTTGGCTTGGTTATTCTCTAGACCTCATTTTTCGTTTGTTTCTTTCCGCAAAAGTTGGTAATGAGAGCTTTTGTAATGATCTATTTCTCTTGTAGGTTCTCTCGGCATTCCAAGGTTCAAATCTGTCAGAGGGAGGCATACCAGCTATGTCTAGTAGGCAGAAAGGTCGCACAAGCCTTCCCAACTTCCTCAACATATCGAGTAGTAATTTAACAATTGATAGCTTGTGTTATGTTTACATTTTATCTTGGGTAATGTTATTCTTCAATGGTCGTAAATCCACAGCTATAGTTGTGAATGCAGGGTCTGCATGCCATTCAAGGTTGACGACAAGACAATCTCGAAAGCCCTTCAAGTTTCCTTATGGGTATGCTCTCTAGCCATTCAATGTTACTATGTAATTGATAGCTGGGTTTACTCATGTTTATAATTACGACCACCCCTCTGTCTCCTGCAAGGACTTGGGGTTTTGCTAGCATGAAACATTTTGTCCTAGCCATAAATTTAATATTTTCTGGTTACTGTTTACAAAGGGTTTTACCAGGGCTCGGCCCTCTTTACATATTTATCCAGTTTTATGCTTATCTAGTTACTCTTTATCTAATAGGACAGAGGAACCGACTTCGTTATTCAGTTTAATTCCAAGTGTATTTTTTTTTAGGTGCTTATTCCATGAGTCGGGCATTCAGTCAATTGTCGTGACTCTATGTTTTTCCTTTTGGTTCCTCCTGCATGTATTTTAATTTTCGGGTTCAGAGTTGTTTCTATTCCGTAACTCTATTTCAGTAAGAAAGAATGATGTAAGAAGTATATCTTTTATATAAATGAGGATTTTCTATTCTATCCATTTCCACACTCTACAGTTATATTCTTTTTGGGTTGATTTCGGGCTTTACTATGCTTTACTCATTAATGAAATTCTGAAATGTTATTTCTTTTCCTTCAGCACAATCTTGCTTATTTTCCAACTTTTCCACTGATTTATTAAGGGATTATATATATATATATATATATATATATATATATATATATATCCCGGGTCACTGGCCCAAGGGACGTGAACCCAGACCCATCCCTCAGGTCTGGGTACTAAACCCACAGGCCTAGACCCTTGGATTCTCACTGGTAACCCTATTGTCTGTATTATATTGTTGTATTGTTTGCTATAATATAATCTCTAATTTTAATTATATGGAATCAATTTATCTGTCAATGCTTTTGAATATATTAGTACTAGATTGTTTAGACAGAATATAGGTTTTTTCATAAGTTTGAATTACAGAGTTTGTTTAACATACTCGTATCATTGTAATTCCACATTTACTACTTACAGTGGACACTACCTGTAATAATTATAACAGAGAATAATTTATAATTGTGTCATATAATAAACACTACCTGAAACAATTAGAACAAAAAATAATTTATAATTGCGACTTACAGTAAACACCACCTGTAAAAATTATAACATTATAATAAGGCTTATTCATGTTGTTATTAATGTTTAAACTGTAACTCCAAGATACTTAAATAAGTATCTCAGAGGATTCTTCCAGTAACTGATAGTCCTCCCAACCATGAGCAAGGCAATCACGTCCTCTACTCCCCCCTTTCTCCTCACCAGGGCCTAGGTAATTCTCTGTGACAAGAAGTTAGACCTCAAGATCAAATCCAGCCTTTACTTCACTTGGGTAATTCTTGAGCTCCACCGGTTTCCTCACCAGCTCTAGATAACTCATAACAACAACCTGTTGCTTAACCCCAACCTCCTTTCTGCACAGAACCCCTTCTCTACTTAGGATTTTCCTTTAATCCTTTTTGGGAAGGTAACTGTTGAAACTGTCTCAACATTTTTACCCTGGGTTCTTATAATCATTTACCAATCAATTACTTCCTTCTTTTTACTCAAGGCAATTATTAATTAACTCTTCCTTTTTTTTAAAAGACAAAAGATAATATATTCAAGTCTTGTTAGCGTAAACCCTTATCATTCCTCATTCAAAATTTTCCATAACAATTTTATTAACTAATAAGTAAATTAAAATAGGGTGTTACATATCTAGTGTGGAGTGCCATTGAAAACATGCAAACCTAGGTTCTGAGGAAATAAATTATAATATTGAGGGAGATGTGGAAGGCTTCGTTTACCGATGTTATAAATTAATGTGGAAGGTAGGCTTTTTTTGGGGGGAATCTGGTAAAAAAAAATTCAATCCTAAATTTTTCCCAGATTTTAAAAAAATTATGCCAAATTTTATTATAATCTTGCTTAAATTTCATTATTTTTTGGATTAATTTGTGAAAAATTTTATGCAAGATTTTATGATAATCTTGCATAAATTTCCATTATTTTCTAGGCTAATTTGTGAAATTTCATTCTACAGCCCAATATGACATGTAACCATGTTGTCGGTGGGTGATCAAAATAATATTTAATGTAGGCTCATTAAAAAATTTAAATAATTGTATAAATAAACAATTACAAATCTAGTAACCCAACACAGTTCGATCATTATTATTCACATTCACTAGAGGGTTAGTTGGATTTTATTTACAAACACTCAAAAAAGAGGTATGGTAAATAAATAAAAATATAAATAAACCTATGGGCCAAATACCATGGGACAAATGATTGTTAATAGCATGGGCTAAATACCATGTGCAAAATATCATATTTATAAAATATGTTTGGTAAATAAATAAATATAAACAATGTGTAAAGAGGTTTGGTAAATACATTAAAATATATCAAATATGATTAGAAATTAGCATCTAAGTATATACCAAACCTATGGGTCAAATACCATGGTAAATAAAAAAGGTATGGTAAATAAATATAAATATAAATAAACCACATGTATTGTAAAAAATAAAACCTCTTTTTATATTTACTCGATACTCCTCTTTATATTTACGAATACTCAAAAGGTTTTATTTAGGTGAAGCCTATGAGCCAAATACCATGGGCCAAATTATTATTAATACCATGCAAAACAAATCATTACTAACCCTAATATTAATATCAAAGTATTATTATTATTATTATTAAATATAATATTCATATTAATATATTATAATACTATATTATTTAATTTAATTACTTTGGATTAATACAATTTTAAATTTGTTATATTTCAATATATATTAATATATCATGATATATATTAACTCTAGATATATATGGGAGGGAAGAACAAATACATAGAGTGATAGAGGTGGAGAGATGGGGAGTGATAAGGGAGAGATGAAGATAAACTAAAGGAAAGGGGAGAGGAGAAATGAAGAGAGAGAGAGATGGGGAGAGGAGTGAGAAAGGTAGAGAAGGGTAAGAGAGGGAGAGGGAGACAAAAAGATGGGGGGGGGGGAGAGAGAAGGAGAGAGATGTTAGAAAATTATATATTACAAAGCAATGCAACACATAAAATATGCGGAAAACACAAGCGCAAAAATCACATGAAACCAGAGAGACACAGATATACGTGGTTCACCCAGTTTTGGCTACATCCACCCCGAACAACCAGTATTTTCTTTCTATTATCCATTAAAATGAAGAGACACAACCTACAGCAGATCCACTGTAATATCCTTTGTTCTCTCTCATAGTGTTCCTATTTGTTTCTCACTCTGAGAATACACATATAATACACAATCGCAATACAATACCCTCATACAAGCGAGGGGTTGTCTTCTAGGGCAAAAAACCCTAAACTAAACATAACTTCTACCCTCATATCATTTGCCTAATTTAACGGCCCAGATTGACTAGAAATTACTATACTTTTACAAGGCAATTTTACATCTGTTTTTAGCTTCGGGGGAGCCTCCCCCAAAACCCCCTAACAAGGGGGGGGGCTCCATCAAGTCGCAGTCGGCCCCCCCTGGACCCCCCAGGTAGCGTTTAATTTCAGGTGGTGTTGCCGCCCCATTAAGGTACAGGGGTCCAATGCTATGATACAAATAAACAAGATAATCCGGCTCCACAACCAACAAGAGAGAGGAAGATAGTGAGAGGACTAGAGGGCATAGAGAGAGAGAGATAGAGAGAGAGAGAGAGAGAGAGAGAGAGTGACGGGGGAAGAGAGAGGGAGGAAGGAGAGAAAGAGAGAGAGGGGAATTGAGAGAGATGAGGAGATTGATTTCATTGTAGATGGTGATTTCTAATCCTATTTGATTGGTTACACTAGATGCATTGATTCCAGTGTAGATGGTGATTTCTAATCTTATTTGATTGTTTGCACTAGATGCATTGATTTAAGTGTAGATGGTGATTTCTAATGCTATTTGATTGTTTTCACTAGATGCATTGTTTTTAGTGTAGATAATGATTTCTAATAATATTTTATTGATTGCACTAGATGCATTGATTTCAATTTAAATGATTTTTAATCCTATTTGATTGATTGTGCTAAATGCATTGATTTTAGTGTAGATGGTAATTTCTAATCCTATTTGATTTCTTGCACTCGCTGCATTGATTTCAATGTAGATGTTCATTTCTAATTATAATTCATATTTCTTGAACTAGATGCATTGATTCCAAACAATGTTACCAATCAAACGAGAACTATTACCTCAAAACGAGAACTCTAAGCAAAAAAACATCAAAAAACCATGAAAAAACAACACGAAAACGAAAAGTTGTATTCTGGAATAACCTTTTCTTTCCGGGGTACATTTTCAAATTTTTTTAAAAATGGAAGTACAAGCCAATTTGTTTTGTGCAAAAAACAATCTGAAAACGAAAAGTGCTAATGCTGGAATAACTTCACCAATTTTTGTGTGTGCAAAAAACAACGTGAAAACGAAAAGTGTTAATGATGGAATAACATCGTCAATTTTGTGTGTGCAAAAAATGAAAAAAGCAGTCTGAAAATGATAAGTGTTGATGTTGGAATAATGTTGTCAATATTTTGTGTGCAAAAAACACTTTAAAAATGAAAAGTGTTGATGTTGGAATAACATTTTTTTCTTTTTGAGGTAAATTGTGAACAATTTTTAATAATGACATTAAATATAAAATATCATGACTCTGAAAAACCTTAAAATTTCAACAATAAACATGACATTAAATATAAAATATCAAATGTCTTAACATTCCAACAATTTTTAGGCATGGTATTAAAGATAAAATATCATGTCTTTGAAAAGCCTTAAAAATCCAAGAATGACATCCAAGATAAAATATCAACTTTATGAAAATAAAATTCCAATAATTTTTAAGCATGGTATTAAAGATAAAATATCATTTATAAAAATAAAAAATTAAATAAGTAAAAAGAATTCAAAATGTAAAAAAGGGAAAAAACTAAAAAACACACAATTCGAAGAAAAAAAAATCAAAACATAAAAAAAAGAGATTTTTTTTTTTTAAAGTTATAAAATAGATAATAATAATACTAATAACCGCATAATTAAAAAAATGATAAAATTTAAAATTAGTTTACAAAAAAAAAAAATTAAATAAAAAATAAATAAACTTTAGAAATTTAAATTAAAAAAAAATTATTAATTTTTTTTTAAATAATTAAAATTCAAAATAAAATTTTAAGTTAAAAAAAAACAAAGGTATATATATATATATATATGAAAAACAAAATTATTTTTTTTAATTAAAAAATTTAAAATAAAATAAAATAACTATTTTTAAAATTAAAGTTAAAAAATATATATATCATTAAATTAAAAAAAAAAAAACGAATAAAATATATATGATGATGATGGTTAACGTCCACTGAGACCAATCTTTGGTCTATCGGACCTAAAGAAAAGAGTTATTTAGTTTGATTTAAGATTTTATTCCTATGCTCAAAAAGCTTGGAGAGAAGCCTCTCGAGCTCACTATAATTTTGACATCTTAAAAGGCTAGGAAGGTCAGTCTTGTAACAAAGATTATGAAATTAAGCTCTAATGTGGTTGTACTCGGGGAACTCTAAGAGGAAGTGATTTTCATCCTCGATGTTCATATTCTCACAGAGATGGCAGATCCTTTCCATCCATGGTGTTTTAGGAACCCATCCTTATATATGATGACGACGATGATGATGATGGTTAACGTCCACTCAGACCAATATTTGGTCTATCGGAACTAAAGAAAAGAGTTATTTAGTTTGGTTTAAGATTTTATTCCTATGCTCAAAAAGCTTGGAGAGAAGCCTCCCGAGCTCACTATAATTTTGACATCTTAAAAGGCTAGGAAGGTCAGTATTGCAACAAAGATTATAAAATTGAGCTCTAATGTGGTTGTACTCGAGGCACTCTAAGAGGAAGTGATTTTCATCCTCGATGTTCATATTCTCACAGAGATGGAAGATCCTTTCCATCCATGGTGTTTTAGGAACTGTCCAACGACCTATTTCACTATGGAGCTCATGAGAGTTCATTCCAATCTTGGCTATATTTATTTTATTCTTTGAGCTAGTTAAAACAGAGAGATACTTTTGATATTCTAGGGTGGGGTTGATGCCCTCCTTATAATATCTTAATTTTCTTTTAGGTGCTAGATCTTTCTCACACCACATTTTTTATTTGAACTTAGAAGTAACAATTTTTTTAATGTTATTAATGTTTTGCAATGAAAAATTCTCGTCGATCTCCCAATGGTTTAACCAGGCCCTGGTGTCTTTATACCAACCTCATTTAAGCCTTAGGTGGTTTTGGCTGGAATTTAAAGCTAGCTTCGGAAGTCTATGGTCTTCTATGCTATTGAGCTTGTGCTTGTACAACAAAAGCCTAGTCATAGCTAGGCTCTCGATAGGGGAAAGACCCACTTCTATAAGGATAATAGGATAGGGTGTATTAATTTTAATTTTAAGGTTATAAGTTATAAAACGCTTCTAGATTTGCTCAATCATTCTCTAGGATTCTCTAAAGATGTTGCAACCCCAAACCTCACATCCATATAAAATAATAGGAGTGACTAAAGTTTCAAAGAGGAAATTCTTTCTATCCCACATTACGAGGTTTTCCATTTTACAATTATTTTCAAGACCAAAATAATCTTTCCATCCCACATTAATCCTTTTTTGAATGCTATAGTTCGAGTTGAGCTTCTGATGAATATCAACTCCTAGGTACTTGTAGGAAGACACTTCCTCCAAGTTACTATTGTCATACATAAAATTAGCGTAAGTGTCCTTCTTGGATTTGATAATCATAACTTTTGTTTTGTCAGTGTTAACAGAAATACCCATGGTAGAGCAGAAATCCTTAAGAAGTCTAAGTTGCTTATCAAGATCATATGGTCACCTTGCAAGAATAACAATATTGTCAGCATAGAGAAGAAGGATGATGACTATCCCAACTAAGATCGTGCCAACACACCGTACTTCCTCTAAACAACCTTCTAGCTTGTCGATGTAAATGCCAAATAGGGTAGGGGAGAGGGGGCAACCTTGTTTAACTCCGATATTACAATTAACATCTTTCGACCACCCCTCATTGCTCTATAACTTGGAAATTACATTCTTGTATAACCTTATAGTAGCCACTCTTAGCTCAAAAGGAACATTTAGCTCTTCTAATCTATTCCATAGGTTGTTTCTAGGAACCGTATCGAAAGCCTTTCTAAAGTCCACAAAGCAACATAAGAGATTGGATTTATCATTGTGGCATTGTGGCATTCCTCCACAATGATCGTAAGGGTAACAAGGTGGTCCGGTGTTGAGCGTTGCCTTCTAAAACCTGCTTGGCCTTTAGCCCTCTTACCTTCACTTTCCAGCCAAATGCTCAACTTCTTTTCCAAAATAATACCATATAACTTGTCTAAGAGAGGGCTAATCATGATTGTCTGATAATTAGAGGGGTTATTTGTATCCCCACTTTTAAAAATAGGGATAATGAGGCTCTGAGTCCAAGGTTTAGGGAACCCTTGCTTGATCACTTGGTTGAAAAGCTTATGGATGTGGGGGATGAGGATAAGACCTCCAATTTTTAAGATTTCCGCATGGTAACCTTCAATGTATTTAGCTTTCCCATTTTCCAGGCGTTTAACCCCAAAATCAATGTCTTCTAATGAGAAAACTTCTTTCATTGTGAGCAAGGTTTCAAAATCCCTGGAATTTGGAGATTCATAAAGCTTTTTAAGATATGAATTCCAGTCGTGTAAAGTAATTTTCTTATTATCTTTAGTTTTCCTAGTTAGAATTTGCCTCCAGAATTTCTTAGGAGCCACCTTAGAGAGGTGTAAGAGATTCTCTTGTCTTTTACGAATATATTGCCTTTTTTTCCTTTTAGTTAGGGCTTTGTAGATTTTTATCTTGTCAATTTTGAGAGATTCATCAACGACTTCCTTAATTTCTCTCCTCGCACTTTTACAATATTTGTCATACCATGGGTTGGTTTTGCTATTTCCTTTATTACTTGAGACTTCAATTGAGAACTTGTTAATATAATATGAGAGGGTTGTAGTAAAATTATGATAGAGGTCATCTATGTTGTCTATACTAGATAAAGGAAGAAAATCAGTTTTTAATTCATTTAGAAAGAGATCATTTTTATTTCTATCAAAGATTAAGTTTTTTGAATATAAGGATTATCTTCTATGGGATCTCTATGCATGACAAAATTGAGAGTTATGAGTAAAGGCCTATGATCATAGTCAGGCTCATGGTCGTCTAAGATGTCAAAATTTATTATTTCATTGTATAAAGGGAGATTGGAAATAACATAGTCTACCACGTTGCTGCCAAGCCCATGGATGCAGGTCATCTGGCTAAAATTGGGCCACTTCTTTAGACCGTTGAAAATTATGAGATCTTGAGCACTACATAGCTTGAATAGCTCCGACCCAAACAAATTATCCCCGAGGTCTTCAGAGCTCCTTTTGTACCAGCTAGTCAGAGTAAGGTCTTTGTCTAACCAAAGAGGATTGGGGTTGGAATGGTTGCTTAGAAGAATAGCTTGGTTGCTTGAAGTTCGAGCATTAAAGTCACCCACTAAAAGGATATTACCTTCATTCCTTAGGCTAGAAATATCATTCTCTAAACTATTGTAAGGACTATTTTTATCTAGATTATTTTTCTTATAGAAGTTAGAATTAATGAGGGGGAAATAAAAAATAAAAATAGTCGAGGACCCCCGTGGTGGTGGAGGTGAATTCTCAAAATCGACCTCCACTGCCGCAGGGGCCACGAGGCTCGGCCATCGAGAGAGGGAGACTCGTCGGCTCGACCCCACCCAACAGTCAAGCCTCGCAGCCCTCGTGGCAGTGGAGGTCGATTATTGGAATCGACCTCCACCGCCACAGGGGTCACGGGGCTTGACCGTCAGGCTGGGGTGGGGAGGTTCCCGCTATTCCACGCCCCACTCGAGGACAGAGCCCTGTGGCTATTTTGTTTCTTTAATTTAATAATTAAAAAAAAAACTAATTTATTTATTTTAATTTTTTCTAATTTTTTTATTATTATTTAATTTTTAATTTTTAATTTTTTAACATTTAATTTATATTTTAAAATTCATATATATATATATATATATATATATATATATATATATATATATATATATATATATATATATATAATTTATATTTTAAAAATGGTTTTTTTTAATATATTTGAATTTAAAAAACAAACAAATTTCTTTTTTTTTAAATGTATTTTTCATATATTTATAGAGATATACTTCTTCTTTTTTCAAATTTAAATTTTCATTTTAAATTTTAAATTTTTTAATTTTTTAATTTTTTTTTAAATTATAATTATTTAATTTTATCATTTTTCTAATTATATATATATATATATATATATATATATATATATATATATATAACTCAAAAAAAATATTTTTTGGGTTATTTTTTATTTTATTTTTCTTTAAATTATGTCTTTTTAAAAATTTTCCTTTTTTTAACAAGTTTTTGTTTGTTTTTACACTTCTATTGGTTTTTTTTACATATTTTTTATATTTGATTTTTTTGTCATGTTTTTTATTTCATTTTTATGTTTTATTACCATGAAGAAAATCACTACTCTAAACAAAAATGATTGATGTTACATCAACACTTTTCAAAATTAGCATGAAATTCGCTAACTTTTTAAAACAAATGTTCATACTAGATAAATAAAAAAAAATTGAAGTGCCAAAAAAATTAACACTTTTCTACATTGACATGACATTTAAAAAAAAATTAAAGTTCGAAAAATATGCTAAAAAAAAACAGGTTATTTTATATCACAACTTTTAAAAATCAACATGAAAATTATGACATTTAAAAAAAACATCATAAGAAAATTTAAAGTGCCAAAACTATGCTAAAAAAAAAGTGATTCTGCACCACCACTTTTCAAAATCGGGTGCTTTTTTTGCTACCTCAAAAAAACGGGTACCAGGTAATTTTATTGTTTGATCGACAACTTTGTTTCTAGTGTAGTTGATTTCTAATCCTATTTTATTTCTTGCACTAAATGCATTGATTTCAATGTAGATGGTGATATCTAATCCTATTTGATTGTTTGCACTAAATGCATTGATTTCAATGTAGATGTTGGTTTCTAATCCTATTTTCTTACCTGAACTAGATGCATTGATTTGAGTGTAAATGTTGATTTCTAATCCTATTTGATTGCATTAGATGCATTGATTTCAGTTTAGAAGTTGTTTTCTAATCTTATTTGATTGCTTTCATCAGATGCATTAATTTTAGTGTAGATGTTGATTTCTCATTTGATGTAATTGGATGTATGATGGTACATTAATTTTAAAGTGATTGGATTAAATGTACATTGATTTCAGTGTAAGAAAAAAAAATATTGACAATGTACATTGATTTTTTTGTTATAGTAATTCAACCTAATAATATTAGAGAGCAAGAGAGACAAGGTATGATGTTTACTACAACAACTCGAGCTAAAGATTTAAATGGTTTACGATATGAAAAGATGACAAATCTAACAAGGGTGACAATAAAAATAGTAGAAGAAAATAATTTGAGATTGATCACAATGAAGACTATTTGTAATTGACAACATTCTGATTATTCACATTTTCTATCATTCAACACTATTATTGTCACTTTGCATTCAAAATTTGCATTTCATCTTTTTTCATCATTAAAGTTATTATCAATATGTGTCATCTCAACAAACTGAGGTAACTAAGAAAATTTAGAATTTAAATGACGAGGTTAATATTAGATATATTTAGCATATTTAAAATGATTATATTAATACTAGATATATTTCATATGATTGATAAATAATTTCATATCTTCGATATATTTTCCTTGGCCGCACACAACTCAAATCAACTTAGATCCATTTTATCTCCAGATCTATCAAGCGCCGAGAGAGATCAAATCTCTCGATGTGTAAACCTAAGAGGTTTACACCTCGAGAGATTTGATCCCTCTCGACACTTGATAGATCTAGAGTTAAGATGGATCTAAGTTGATCTAATGTGGAGTGCGAAAGTAGCTTCTCACTCTTGTTTTTGTTACATTGCATAGAATTCATACTATGCCAGATGCTCTACCAAAAGATGACTTTCCCACAAACGAAATCCACTGAATGAAAAACAACATAACAAGCAATTACTTTTCATTCAAATAATCGAAACGATACATCCTATAGGAAAAAACAATCCTTGGCTAAGTAGCCTTCTTTGCATCTTCATTACAAACTTCCCATTTCTACTAGGTTTTTATTAGAACAAAGAATGCAATGAATATCACAAGACGTTTTTATACACTTTGACATCCTATATATATCATTCGACTCAACAATTAGAATAAATCAAAAGTCCATTTTCTTAGTATAAATTATTCTCTATTTTGAAGATTCGTAAGTTCTTATGACTCTTTAAGGATAAGTTGTTCTTCAATTGGACATCATCCAACATCCATAAAGATGGAATAAAGAGGGGAGAATTGGACTTCTTGCATGATTCTTTTAGATGCGAGGTGAGAATTGTAGTAGGAGAATTGTAGTAGGATGCATGTAGGCCAAATTTATCCAAACTCTGCATGGACGAGAATCTATGCTTTCAAAATTCTATGTAAAAGAGAAAAATAACACCCAACTTTAACATTCCACACTATGCCCTTTGCTGATTCTAATGACATCCAACTTTAAATTTCCACACGACGTGTGTTGATGATTCTTGAGATAATGATGACATAATTGTCGTTAATGAAAACAATATTTAATCCTTCATATTTCTATATAACCATATTTGCAAAGTAGGGATTAGCAGGCTGCCATAGATTACTCAAGGTGTGCACTTATTAAAACAACCCTAGCAAGTCGTCGCTTCGCACATTAATCCAAACAACGAAGGGAAGAGTTAGAGAGACTCATATCAAATAAATGTAGGTGAGAGTAACCCCACTCTCGATTGCTTTCACGTGACAATATAGGAAATTAGTGATAACATAAAAATACATGAACTAAAATGTTTAGCCTAAAATATTTAGCACGTCAGCACACCTGCTTCCTTCGGGTAATACAACAATGATTAAATTTAATTTGCAGGAAATTAATTTTCTGCAATGATCTTGCAACAAATTTGAGGTATATGCCTGTGAAACAACAAGGCCTTCTCAACACAAAAAAAAATATCGACTCCTTTGATCACGGTGATAAATACGCAAAAAAATGCGAATTTAAAAATGCAAAAAAAAAGGATGCAAGGGACGGCCCCTGCGCTATTCAAATGCTGGTCGATAACTCTTTTCAGAGTTTGATTGACCCCTGCAACGTATTAGCAAGAGGCATGCACCAAAAAAAATACGTGAATACTTCAGGCGCTGGCTTGAATACCCACTCACGCTGGCAATCTTGAACAAAAATTCCACGCAATGTTTTAAAACAAACTTAGACGCTGGCTTGAATAGCCACCTACGCACCAATTTAATAACCTAAGAATTTTCCAACGCAATGCTACCACACAATTGAACAGAATCAAAGAAGTGAGGCGTTTTCCAACGCTGCCACACAATTGAACATTGAGCATAATCAAACACGTGAGGCGTTTTCGTGAGCCAAAAAAAAATTGGAGATTGACTGCTGTGTACGCTGGAAAGACTGGTCGCTTCAAATCAATGCTTCTATCCGGCAGACTTTTTTCCTTAAAAAAAAACGCTGGCACGAGTCACGAGCTGCAAGAGCAGCAACGCAATCTTCAAACAAAACGCAGCACTGTTCAACGCAATCATCAAACAAAACGCAGCACTGTTCAACGCAATCATCAAACAAAACTCCACGCTGCTCGATCCAGCAACAGCAAAAAAAAAAACCTCGACTCCACTCGCTCTACGAACAGAGCAGCAACGTTTGCAAGCTTTGCAGCTGCAACTCTACGCGCTGGAAGGGAGGCACACACAGTACCACTCGACGGGTTTCGAAAGCGGATGAGCCAAAGCTCAATCCAATACCCAAACACAGTTGCTCCGATACCAAAATACAACAAATGCACAGGCAGAAACGTGAGACAAAGCTCACACAACTCAATTAATTAACTTGCTCAATTACATCACATTTATATAACTTGCTCAATTACATCACACTTATATAGGAAATTGCACTCACCTAATTTTCCTGAAGACGAGGAAACAATATGTGCAACCAATTCTTAATTAAACACTCTCGTTCAACCACTCAATACTAATTCTATTTCTGCATTATTCTCACAGAATACACATTAATGTCTATTTTCAATGTATTTAGAAATATTATGCCTATATTAACTGTATCCAAAAATGCGACACCACATAAATACACCACTAAAATAAAGTGAATAATTATAGTTCAATATTCTCGTAGTATATGTATTGCTGTTAGTAGCACTACACTGATATGCAATTCAAATGTGAATTCGCTGATGATCCATTCATTGTATTGGCTTCTCGTTTGGGATAACAATGCCATTGATCTCGATTTTTCATCCAGCGTGATTATCTCGAAGGAATTTTAAAGATTAGAGGTGGTTTTGCATTCAGTACGCCGAGATATTTCACAGTGCATATGTCTGGGATTATTGAATGAAATATTCAGTTTTACCAGATTCAGAATCCGTGATATCTTCTCCGAAAGGGCCCTTGAGAAATTGTTATGTGCTAAATTGAGAGAACTAAGAAATTTTTCCTATAGACCTTCGAATAAGGCCCAATAATTCTAGGTAGATCTCTATAAGTTGCGGGAACTAAACCACTAAGGCAAAAAAGGACCCTCTAATTTTTTATTTCTTAGATAAGTGCCCTATAGATTGAGGAGAGATCTTATAGAAGATGGCATAACTCTACTTAATTCATTTTCTTTTAGACAAAGAAAAGATCGTGACCTGACACATATCTTATAGAAGATGGCATAACTCTACTTAATTCATTTTCTTTTAGACAAAGAAAAGAACATGACATACATTTCCTAGGGAATCTCGGAGGCTCAAGCTCATAACTAATAAACTCACTGCATGACCACAAGAATTTTAAAAGCCTAATGTGCAAGTTTTCCACCACCCAACGATGCTTTCCCTAAAAGGTCATAGTTTATCATACTTCCTTTTTTTCTTAATTGTGCTATCATATTTCCTTGTTCTTTGGAGGTGTGGAGGAAGTTTTGTTTGTGTGGAGTGCAGAAGCAGTTTTCATTTTGTGGAGTGGGGAGATGGATTTTATTGTTTGGAGTACAGAAGTGATTTTTATTGTGTGAATTGTGGAGGTGGATTTCATTGTGCAGAGTGCGGAGGTGCGAAAGAAGTGTGTGTGGAGTAGGGAATAACGACAAATTGTGAAAACGAAGCATTATAAAATAATAACAAAACGCGGATCTCACATTGCCTTAAAGGTAGAGACTATGTTTCTTTTCAGTTATCAATCTTGTATTAGTTTTGCAACCTCATACACAAGCATTTGAAACATTTTTGTCATGATAAAATTGATTCTTTGCATATGGCATTGGAATGCTTATTGCTTTGGCAAGGCCTTAAAATTTTAACCTGGTATGTAACTAATATCAATCTAGTGTTCTTGAATCCTCTCTTCCTTTTGACTTTTCTCAGATTTCAAGTGTACTTTTTATTTTTATAACTTGTGAAAGAAGAGTAAAATTTAATCACTCAAGATGATTTGAATTTAATTAATTTGCAAATATTTAAAAATTATTTGCAAAGTCTATTAATTTTTTGCTAAAATTAATTATTAAATTAATCTTTAGAAATTGAAAATTAATTTTTGAATTTTTAAAATTTGAATTTCTAATTTTTTATTAGTGGATGACTAATTTTATGTGGTTTAAAATCAATTTGTGAGAATTAAAAATTGTCTAAAAAAAAAAACCTCTAATAGCTTAGTATCCTAAGATGTGGATTTTTCCATGATTAATATTTTCTTTCCACTCATTATCATACTTATTTTTAACAATAAATATTTATTAACCTATAATCATTTCTTGCTTACTTTCTATTAATTGTTTTATTTTTTCTAATAACAATCAAATGGCCAAGTGCTTTCATAAATTAATTATCCAATTTTATTTTAAACATATGGATTTTTTCATAACTAATATTTTCTTTCCATTCATTATCATACCTATTTTTAACAATAAATATTTATTAACTTATCATAATTTTTTTCTTTCTTTCTATTAATTTTTGTATTATTTCCAATCACAATATTTTTTTCTAATAACAATGTTTTTTCACATTTTTCCATTAACATATTTTATTAATTATAATAATTTTTTATAATTTAAATATTTAATTGTTGTCGATCTTTTTTCATAAAACTATATTATCATATACCAATACACTTAATTATAATTAAATTATATAATCACATTCACCACATAAAAATTCTCTACTTTTTACATAATAAGTGAGTACTAACCAATAACGCCACGTATATATTACATTTGCTATATTTAAAAAACCATTCATGGGCAATGTTATTTTGAAACATAACCAATGAATTTAAAACAAGAACATTTTGTAACAAAAGTAAATAATATCATGAAGGTGCTCATCACATAAGCACGTCCTTACCTTTAAACGTAAATGAAGCCAAAATATAAACATATACATGTACTTTTAAGAAACCCCTTGACATATTATGAATTAGTTTGTCATTATAATATATCCAAATATTTTTAACATTCATTAAAGTTACCTTTAAGAATGGATATATCCTATTAATATGAAGTAATTTTATGTAGACGGGTTTCCTATTCCATACTATTAAAGTTGCACATAAGTATGATTTTGAGTTGATTGTTGATGCCTTCTGGAGTTAATTTTAATTATGTACATTAATGGTTTCTTAAATTTCTTATGTGATTTTCCAGAAGATTTATGATTAAAAAAGTTTTGTTATTCTTCTAGGTGGGGCGAAACAATTCTGATTGTCCCTCAGACTTGGAAGGTATTATTTTATTTTCACTCTCATTTGAGGAATTAGATATTACATAAATTCCAGTCTAAAACCAAATCTTGGTCGTTAATCATGATAGAATTACAAGGGTTATAACAACACTAAAGCTTGCAAAAACTTATTCATTTAGAAGCTCCATGAAGCTTCAGCTATAAATGCATAATAGTAAATCTTGATGAAGCATAAGATTCATCAGCACATGGATGATGAGAATACTCTTGGATTGCACTATATTTTTATTATTTTTCAGCTCAAAATAAAGAAAGCGAAGGGAAATATATGGTCCTGGTACGTATTTTAACTCATCAATGTGTATACACTGTAGTTCTTGGATCTTTTTTTATCAAGGTTTCCTAGAACCATGAAGCACACAATTGTGTGAAGCAACTGTTGGCTTTTGAAATACATTAAAGTAGTTTCGTGAGTGATAGAACCAGTGTGCATATAGCTATGGTTTGGGCATGGATTCAAGAGAGGAATGGGAGCAAAGCACAAGTAATGGTGATATTGTTTAAATTTCAATAGAAATAAATGCTTTTAGTAATCTTTATTATTCATAAATGATAATTCGTTGCTCGTGTACTCATATTTATTGGAATGAACATTGATGAGTGCTAGAAGCTATACATTGTATTATTTGGAATATCATGTTGGAAACAAAAATTAGAAACCAGTTCAAATCCTATATTAAATGATAATATGAATTAAGTACTTAGTGTACATAAATCGTTGATTGAGTTTCTAAGTTTTCATGAAATCCAATAACAAATCACCATAACACACACTAACCCAAACTATAATATTGAGGATTAGGTGTCTAACATTCCTCTCTTAATGTGAAGGGATGTATCAAAGTCCATGAATGAGAGAAAAAAATGAAAAAATGCATCTAATTCAAGAGTTGAATGTCTCTCAGAATTGTTTTTCAAAGATGAATACAAAACAAGAATGACAGTTTTTAAGAGAACCACAAACGATACCAAAATGTGGGAGAACTCAAAGGTATCAACTAGTTCAAATATTACCACCAACTCTGGAACTATCATAGCAGTTCCTCAAACAAATTAACTTTGGAACTATGAAAGTAGTTATTGGAACAATTCCTATTTTTGCATCTTCGGCTAGTGGAAGTGCTCCTTCCAAAATATCAGCATGCAAAAAACGTGTAATCATGCTCATAGAGAAAAACAACTCATTATACAACTCCGAATATGATTTCAGAACCCAGACTCTAGGTTGTAGCAGTAAACAATGATTAACTCTAACTTAGTCGGACTTGATAAATATTTGAACCTGTAGCAGACCATCAATTCCATTAATTCCCCCCTTGTTAGATAGAGTTGAGAATATGAAGTACTCTTTACTACAAGACTGATCAATACTCGTGAATAAACTCTATGGCATGACTTGTCAAACTTCTTTGCAGTCAGACCAATCGCATCAAGCAATCAATCCATAATTATTTTTCTCTCTTTTAGTAGTCTCACTCTTCAAACATATGTTTGAATGATGATTTCTCTTTCCACAATGTTAACAAGGATGAAGATCATAACAATGATCTTTATCATGTCCAACTCTATCACAATGTTGGCATCTTATAATTTTTTGTGGTTGTGGAACAACATCACCCAAAAATCCAGCATTATGAAACTATATGGGCTTTGAAAAATCAAGAACATGAAAAGAAACATTCTTATTATATCCTACACCCATTCTATTTTTGTTGTGCATGATTTTTTCACCAATTCTAATGAATGTGTTTCTAACTATAGGTTTCACATCTGTATACAAATGCCCCTTGTCTACACTTGCTTTTTTCGTGCACTTAATTGCTCCATTATCATTTTCTAACCATTGATCAATCTATGGTTTTTGATCAATCTCTAAGTCATGCTCAAACAGGTTTTTCTGAACAAAAACAAGTTCAAACCTTACAACTCATACTTAGTTATCATAGTTAATACTTTTTTAACTGTAACTCTATTTGGAAAATTTCAAATGTATCTTGTGCATTTTGGAAACAATTTCTAATGTCAAACATGGTGTCTTTGTTAATTTGGATTGTGTTATGAACAATAGACAATATTAAAGTGTTTGATAACTCTAACAAATCATTGTCTCTCGTCATTTTCTCTTGCTTCCTATCAGAAAAACACTTGCAAGAAAGCTTGGAAGAGTGTGGACCCCCACTTACAATGCAATTCAACAAGTAAAATTTATGATAGTTTTCTAGAATATGGTCGAATTCACTTTTCTTTCGACCATAATTTCAAACCTAAATTATCATATTTATGGTCATATATTTTATGCTTTCTGTCCATTAGAAAATTAAACACACAAGTAGGAAAAGGATTGCCTTCAAATCAATTATTTTGTTTCAAAACATGAATTATAAAACTTGAAACAGAATGTGTAGAGGCGAATAAACAAAAACATCCAAAGAAAAAAATATTTAAAGAACATGACAAAAAACAAAATTAGCTCTAACTTCACCTAAAAATCATTTGTATCTCTTCTTAATGTCATTCCACCAGTACTTCAGATTGTATTATACGTTGTAAATTATGTATATTATTTTCAAAACTCAAAACTTTTTTGTACATAATTATTTATAACCATAATCCAATAATACATTCATTTCTTCTATTTTAGTTATATTTTTCTGAATGTTCAATATAGAAAACAAGTCCCAAGTTCCAAGTCATGCACAACATAAATTGGGCAGAGTTGACCAAAATAAATCCCATAGAAAAGTAAGGCACAAACTACATTAATTTAACATCAAATTTCCTTTCATACGAGGTTGTAATATCTATTATGGGGTCAATACTTCCGTTCATAGACTTCTTCTCATTATCCTCGTCATATGCTTCAGTTCGAGAGACAAAGAACTAGCTGCAACAAATCTCCTCTCCTTTGTTTTCCTTTGTTCTTCTTCTCTTTAGGAACTAGAACTCTCCATTCGACTGTGCTTTTTCAATATTAAAAGAATTACCCATTGTTACTTTCATTTATAGATAAATGAACCCCTCAACTTATTTGTTGTTCCCACTTTCTATGATCACACAACCAACAAATCCTAACTCTCCCTTCACTGGGAAACTCAAGTATCAGTTGAAAAACATTAATGTGATACTCTCCAACAATTCTAATATCCTCAAATTCTTATTGAGATATAAGTTGGGATTACTATCCATTTATTTGGTGTTGAACAAAAATTAAAAAAATAAGTATGCCAAGTAACTACTCGTTGGTCACCCCGGATGCGGGTGACATGCCCTAATTGTGTAAAGAAAAATATTCCCATGCTCAGGATGACGACACCTTACTACGCCAAAGTTAACTTGATGAGAACACTCATTTCATTAATCATTAAAACAATTCTCTATTGTACCTGATCTCTTGACATACTCTGAATCACATGCAGTCTCTCTTGGGCTGTCTCTCATCGCATCTGTGAGCGTGTCACAACCCCTCACTGCATCTGCGCTCGTGCCAAAGGTATTCAAAAGGCATCGTAGCTCCTCATTCATCCATCTCTCTACTGCTCAAGCCAGTCTCTAGAGCCATCACTGTTGTTCCCCTCGCCATCCCGCTGCTACTCTAGCTTGCCCGCGCTACCCCGGCTGAGCACTCCCCTTGACGCGCACCCTGTATGGCGTGCCCTCCTACAGTGCACCCCTCCCTCCGTCTCTCTCCTATTTGTGCACCCTTGGCTATGTTCCCCCATCTCTATGCCTCCCTAAGGAAAACCCCTCTTATTTTTCCTATCCCCATTGCGCACTATGTGTGTCAGGAAACCTTGATGCACTCCCCCCTATTGTGCTACACCCTGTTGCGCGCCCCTCTATCGAGCATCACTGTTGCGCGCCCTCCAGCTGTGCACTTCTTTTCTCTACGCCTGGCTTCCCTACCCTTGCTCATAAACTTCCCCATGGAGTCGTGTCAATGCCAAAAAACCATCAGGGGTAGCTAAAGAGGTGCATTTTCAGGGCGCTATCACTGCGGTCAAGATGAGTGTTTTGAATCTAATGAAGGTTCCTCTTCAGTAAGCCATGACAGGGAGGCTACTCATTAGCCTGAGCGCACCCTAGAAGAAATAATCTTAACTCCGGATAATCGAAGGGGCAAAAGAGGCCCCAGGAAGTCCACCATTGCGCACTCTAAGCTGCCCACTCTGTGAAAAACTGAGCTGCTCCCT
This sequence comes from Pinus albicaulis, assembly GCA_034641835.2. Classification (NCBI taxonomy): domain Eukaryota; kingdom Viridiplantae; phylum Streptophyta; class Pinopsida; order Pinales; family Pinaceae; genus Pinus; species Pinus albicaulis. The sequence continues at coordinate 42,137,123 of CM076571.1, forward strand.
ATACATGATCCAGCGGAGGAGGAGACTGATGTTTGGATAATGGATTCGGATGTAGTATCGAACAGAGTTCCTGATGTTGAATATCATGTTTCTCCTATCATCCGTGCAGCACCCCCAAATCCCCCGCGTGCGCCAATAGATGAGGAGGAGGCCATTGCATGTGATTATTGCTACCTAATCGAGGAGGAGGAACCCGCACTAGAGGATGATGAAGGGACACCATAACTATGCAGTTGCTCAGTTATTCTCTGTTTTTTTTCTCTTTAGGACCTATTATAACTACTATGTTTTTATTTGTGCTACGGAATTTTTTTTAAAACATGACTGTTTTCCGCTATTAAGGGGTTGGTTTCCTCCTCGAAGGCAGCCCCAAACCTAATTTATTTTCAAATATTTTAAGGCTCGGATTGGCTAAGCATAGCTTGCCATCTCAGCCCAATGCCTATGTAAATTTTCTTTTATGATATAATATAGATTAGCCTAACTTACAAAAAAAACTACTCCTTGTTCAAAATCTGAGAGAGAGATGCAGAGGAGGTGACTCAGTGTTTTTGGAACATTGCTTTTTGGTCAAACTAGGAACATATTCATGAGGAGGTGCTTCATTTTGGAAATAATTTACAAAATTATTTTGGAATGGAATGATGTTGTCCCTCACAAAAGAAGATATGAAGGAAATAGATGATTTTTTGTACAAAAAATAATCAACACTATAGAGAGTAATGGCAACGTCGACTATAGAATAGTCGAATGGGAGCATGCAAAAACCCGTTGGAGTTCATGCTGAAGAGGTTGTTGGGGTTCCTATGTTTTGGCAGATTTGGCAATATCAAAAGATAAGACAACATCAAACCACTTTGGGATCCTAGGATCTAGCCCTCCTGGATTCGGAGAGGGATCTCTACATAAAACAAAGAATGATATATATCTTTGAAGCTCAAAATGAGATATTAGGCTAGTTATGAAACGCAAAGGGGGGTTTTAAATGATTTGGTTGGTTGGCTTCTGGGTTGGTCATAAGATCATAGACTGAGAAAGTAATGGGAGAAAGGGAGCAAAGCAGCAGGATGTTTCAGCAAAGAGGGTAGGTCAAGAGAGTGCCATCCATTGGGCTATGGAGTCATGAAAGGAGGATTACTTGCAACAACTAGCCAAGGATTTCAAAGGGAAAGTCATCTACACTAAAGGATATTTTTAGATAGATGATGGAATGGAACATTAATGAAAGAAGGTGAAAGAAGGAGAGAAAACCAATTTTCTGTCTATAGATCAGGTCAGAGGTCATTTAAGTCCAGACTTGCTTGGACATACTCAAAGGAAAACAGAGATAAGTTCAACAAATAGATCTTAGAAAGGCCAGCTGGTTGCATAAGGATCTTAGTGGACAGGGCTAACTCTAATCCCCAGTGTTCCCAAATCTTCCGGCTTAAACCCAACAAGAACATCTAAGAACAGATTCACTTAATTCATACATCAGCTAGCAGGCAATGACATCCACTACACTGGTTAAATTAACTGAAATCTACCCTTATATAACACATACAGTAGAAAACATTGAAGGTAGGCATAAACATAGGGTACCTAGCAAGGGTAAATCATATGCTATATTCTGATGCCTACCAGAAGACTAATGAACAATATGAAAAATGTAATAACACAATATGCTAAGAGAAAACATCACCAATAGTAGTAGACCAGGATCCTGTGAAATCTTCTTGATTAATGATGCAAAACCAGTCACATACACAGAGCTCAATAGCTAATACAGTCCAGACTTTCTCCTCCCAACCTATTACATAACAACTACTCTGCTACTCCCTCCCAAGACTGTTCTAACAGTCCAAATGAATCCCTCTAACAGCAACCGCCGAACAAATGAACAACAACCACCTTTACAATATGTTCTCGGGGATTTCATATAGGAGAAAGAATAATAGAAGTAGATGAACAATTAAATGGATCTCATTAAGACAGAATGGCGGAAGTGTTCACGCCCACTCTACTTAATGGCACCTGCATCGCTGTGTGTACTCTGTAAGACACTTGGGGAGTCTTTGTCGGGTCAAGATTGACCACTGATGTCTCTGAAGTCCTTTTTGTTGTTTGGTACTCTGCGCTATCCTTCTAGACATGATAAATTGGATGAGAAGGTCCACAGGTCTCCATACCTCCATTACTGCAGCTCTGACAATCTTAAGAATCTTCTGTCAGTGTCTTACATCTATTTAAGGGCTCGAGGAAGCATGGAGAACTCTGCCCGGAAGGCGTACTCCTGAGAGAATACGATCTACTGATATGTAGCGCTGATATGACTTGCTCGTGCGCTCAAATATTCAACTGTGCCTTTTCCTCTGAACTGCAGGGTTAAACATTGACTATATCAATAATAATCAGAAACCCCCCTTGAATCCTTTCTGCTGATCCACCGGCACACGCTGAAATGGCCATCTCTGGGCTATCTGCATAATGAAATAAAACTATTACAAACCTGGGCAGTGGTGTAGAAATGTAGCGGAGGCCCAGAGGAATGGTGGCGGAACAGTCGAGAGCAGAGGAAATAATGAAGAGTGGCGGAGGGAATGGTTATTAGTGAAAAATCCCAAAGATTAACACTTGGGCGGATAACACAGGGAAATAGGGAAGAACAATGCAACGGAGTCACAGGTGTGGGACCTGGTCACAGTGGAGGGCGATTTTATAAAGTTTAATGAAATTGAAAAGGTTTGAATCATGGAGGAAATACAAAGGAAAAGCGTGAAATGCAATGAAAATAATCGACGGTAATGATCGTACGAGGTGGGACCAAAGAGTATGAATCGCAATCGCAAATTGGGAGAGGGAGAAAGGTGGAGTGCTACACAACAAAAAGTTTCGATGCAATTGGGAAATCCCTTTGTAAAAATGAAAATATAACAATTTTCACGTTTAAAAAGGGAAAAACCCTTTATTATATGAACCGGCGGGGGATTTAATTGGTGGGACCCAGGGTCAGTCACAATCGGAGATCGAGCGTAGGGACCAATCGCAATCGGGGATAGGAGTTTGCGATGTGATCGGAAGGGAAAAGCGATTGCGATGATCAGAGGGGAGTTGCAACTAGAGTGATCGGGAGATACATGCGATCGGCGGATCAGAGGTCGGAGTGATCGGGGATCGGAGGAAAGGAATGGTGATTTGGCGGATCGGAGCGAGTTGCGATCGGATCAATCGCATCGCAAATATTTGGGACGCGATCAATCACATCGCAAATATTTGCAATGTGCGGATCGGAGTGAATCACATAAGCGCTGCGATGGAGCTTGTTTGCGATTGCGATTGTATTGCGGCGGGTTATATACAAAATAAAACTTATTATAAGTTTTATGCAACACATGACGGGGCATGGAAAGGGGAAGTGGTTTAAGGGGCGGGACTTTATAATATAACGTTTTATTACAAAGTTCTACAGGTATGGTTGGGGAAGTGGTTAGCCCATAAATCGCATCGTATATAAAGTGGATTTATAACGCGGATTTATAATCGGAAAAGGGGAAAATGGGGTTTAGCCCTATGGTAAAGTTAGAAAGTGGGTTTTGGGCCCATTTCAATGTGATTTAAAGGTTAGAAAGGGGAATGATAGAGGGATAAAGGGTGGATAAGCCCAAACAAGGGATATGGGTAGAAATGGAAGGGGATTGAAAGGTAAGTGGGGAATTTAGAAGGGAGAGGAAAGAGGATGAAAACAAAGGCTTAGGGGGGATGAAATAAGAGGGCAAAAGGGGGCCTTGGGAATTTCTTCACGAACAAAGAGGCTTTTATAATGGAAATCAACAGAGGGGATCTTATCAAAGGACAAAGGCATAAGGAGGCTTCAAAGATGATGTGTTTTCAGGGGAAATGCATTCCTTGAAGGCTCAAAAACAATTTAGCCCCCTGTTTGCTTGTCAAAAATTTATAGGGGGCTAACAGTGGCTCCACATGGGGATGGCTTCTTCTTGAAGGAGTCAAGAATTTAGAAAACAAATCTTTGGTGTAGGCCAGGTGCCTGAAGCTTGAATCATTCATTTCTTTCTTTGATCGGCTACCACAAGTCATGAAGACATCATATCAGCAGTAAAATTTCTCCCAAACAACTACCGACCCACACTATAGTCTTAACATTATTTTTTCTTCAGGGTGCATTTGGACTTGTAGACCCTTTACATCATCAATTTTTACAAACAGAAAAATAAACCTTTCTACTTCTACCCTTATTACTCCATGAGACCAGATTAGACTGTTGGTCTCATATGTTTCTCTACCTACACTACTACCTACTAGGATTAGACTGTCTAGCAGGTTTCTTCTCTACATTCTAAGACAGAAATTGAAAACAAACAAGACATGATTATATTGTCTGACTTGCTGGACTTTACAGAAATTAAAAATAACTAACTACATGCTCACAGGCTGAGCTTTATTTCAAAATTCCTACCTACCCTACTCTACTCGGAAATCTCTGATGTTCTAGGTGATACAATAATGCCAATGCAGCCAGTCAAGAGGTAACAAAAAAGGATATGAGCACTGACTGCCTGTCAGAGATAACCACAAGATGCTCTGCATGTGGTTCTTCCAGACTGAGGTCACCATCAGTAGTGACCATTCCTGATGAATTTGGCTCGTGTTAAGGATCAATGCTGGAGTATTTGAGCAAATCAGGGCCTTCATGTATTCTGCCATAGGATCAACGAACACATGATGTACGCATTATTCCTTTAGGCCTTCAATGACTGGTAGGCTGTCTACGTCCTGGGCAGATTCGATTATTGCATCTTCAACTGCGTCTTCAAAGTGGTTCTTGAGAACCGGATCATCTTCTTCTTCTTGTACTTCGAAAAGTAGCGGAATCTCTTCTCTTTTGGGAGGAGGGAGACTTTCCAAAAAGGCTCTCGGACTTCTAAACTGGTATGATTTCTCTTGTGAGTTCAAAAATTCAATCTCAGCTTCGTACCTTCCAACCGCTAGCTCCAAGAAGATTTTCCTGAGCGCGAGTATGAATTTTGAGTTGAGGAGAACAGCCCCGGGAAGGTCCTCCACTTTCAAGTCCGCCAAGTCACTAGAAATAGTATCACGACACTCTGCCACGAAACTTGGATACAATTCTGTAAAATGGTCAGAGTCTTCCATTAGTGAGGTGACTTGGTCTTTAGAATGGATGATTTTGTACTACGACAGGTCTCCTAGTGGAGTCTTATGAACACAAAGATAATCAGTGGCCTGCTGATCACCAATGGAGTCCTTTAATCATTCAGGAATTGTGGAGTCGCTAGGTGGATGACTTACAATTTTACTGTCCACCACAATGATTTACCAAATCAAGCTGATTGGTCTCTGTCCCCAGCGGAGTCGCCATTATGTTGGGGTTCCTATGTTTTGGAAAATTTGGCAATACCAAAAGATAAGACAACGTCAAACCACTTTGGGATCCTAGGATCTAGCCCTCCTAGATCCGGAGAGGGATCTCTCCATAAAACAAAGAATGATATATATCTTTGAAGCTCAAAATGAGATATTAGGCTAGTTATGAAATGCAAAGGGGGGTTTTAAATGATTTGGTTGGTTGGTTGCTGGGTTGGTCATGAGATCATAGACTGAGAAAGTAATGGGAGAAAGGGAGCAAAGCAGCAGGATGTTTCAGCAAAGAGGGTAGGTCAAGAGAGTGCCATCCATTGGGCTATGGAGTCATGAAATGAGGATTACTTGCAAAAAATAGCCAAGGCTTTCAAAGGGCAAGTCATCTACACTAAAGGATCTTTTTAGATAGATGATGGAATGGAACATTAAGGAAAGAAGGTGAAAGAAGGAGAGAAAACCAATTTTATGTCTATAGATCAGGTCAGAGGTCATTTAAGTCCAGACCTGCTTGTACATACTCAAAGGAAAACAGAGATAAGTTCAACAAAGAGATCTTAGAAAGGCCAGCTGGTTGCATAAGGATCCTAGTGGACAGGGCTAACTCTAATCCCCAGTGTTCCCAAATCTTCCAGCTTAAACCCAACAAGAACATCTAAGAACAGATTCACTTAATTCATACATCAGCTAGCAGGAAATGACATCCACTACACTGGTTAAATTAACTGAAATCTACCCTTAGATAACACATACAGTAGAAAACATTGAAGGTAGGCATAAAAATAGGGTACCTAGCAAGGGTAAATCCTATGCTATATTCTGATGCCTACCAGAAGACTAATGAACAATATGAAAAATGTAATAACACAATATGCTAAGATAAAACATCACTAATAGTAGTAGACCAGGATCCTGTGAAATTTGCTTGATTAATGATGCAAAACCAGTCACATACACAGAGCTCAATAGCTAATACAGTCCAGAATTTCTCCTCCCAACCTATTACATAACAACTATTCTGCTACTCCCTCCCAAGACTGTTCTAACAGTCAAAATGAATCCCTCTAGCAGCAACCGCTGAACAATTGAACAACAACCACCTTTACAATATGTTCTCGGGGATTTCATATAGGAGAAATAATAATAGAAGTAGATGAACAATTAAATGGATCTCATTAAGACAGAATGGCGGAAGTGTTCACGCCCACTCTGCTTAATGGCACCTGCATCGCTGTGTATACTCTGTAAGACGCTTGAGGAGTCTTTGTTAGGTCAATATTGACCACTGATGTCTCTGAAGTCCTTTATGGTGTTTGGTACTCTGTGCTAGCCTTCTGGACATGATAAACTGGATGAGAAGGTTCACAGGTCTCCATACCTCCATTACTGCGACTCTGATAGTATTAAGAAGATTCTGTCAGTGTCTTACATATATTTAAGGGCTCGAGGAAGCATGGAGAACTCTGCCCAGAAGGCGTACTCCTGAGAGAATACGATCTGCTGATATGTAGCACTGATATGACTTGCTGGTGTGCTCAAATCTTCAACTGTGCCTTTTCCTCTGAAATGTGGGGTTAAACATTGATTATATCAATATTAATCAGAAACCCCCCTTGAATCCTTTCTGCCGATCCGCTGGTACACGCTGAAATGGCCATCTCTGGGCTATCTGCATAATGAAATAAAACTATTACAAACCTGGGCAGTGGTGTAGAAATGCAGCGGAGGCCTAGAGGAACAGTGGCGGAACAGTCGAGAGCAGAGGAAATAATGAAGAGTGGTGGAGGGACTGGTTATTAGTGAAAAAGCCCAAAGATTAACACTTGGGTGGATAACACAGGGAAATAGGGAAGAACAATGCAACGGAGTCATAGGTGTGGGACCCGGTCATGGCGGAGGGTGATTTTATAAATTTTAATGAAAAATGCAAAGGTTTGAATCACGGAGGAAATACAAAGGAAAAGCGTGAAATGCAATGAAAATAATTGACGGGAATGATCGTATGAGGTGGGACCAAAGGGTACGAATCGCAATCGCAAATTGGGAGAGGGAGAAAGGCAGAGTGCTACACAACAAAAATTTCCGATGCGATTGGGAAATCCCTTTGTAAAAACGAAAATATAACAATTTTCACGTTTACAAAGGGATAAACCCTTTATTATATAAACCGGTGGGGGATTTAAGTGGTGGGACCCAGGGTCAGTCGCAATGGGAGATCGGGCGCAGCGACCAATCGCAATCGGGGACAGGAGTTTGCGATGCGATCGGAAGGGAAAAATGATTGCGAAGATCGGAGGGGAGCTGCGACCGGAGCGATCAGGAGATAAATGCGATCGGCGGATCGAAGGTCGAAGTGATCGGGGATCGGAGGAAAGGAATGGAAATTTGGCGGATCGGAGTGAGTTGCGATCGAATAAATCACATCGCAAATATTTGCGACATGATCAATCGCATCGCAAATATTTGCGATGTGCGGATCGGAGTGAATCACATAAGCGCTGCGATGGAGCCTGTTTGCGATTGCGATTGTATTGCGGCAGGTTATATACAAAATAAAAATTTATTATAAGTTTTATGCAATACATGGCGGGGCATGGAAAGGGGAAGTGGTTTAAGGGGCAGGACTTTATAATATAACGTTTTATTACAAAGTTCTATGGGTATGGTTGGGGAAGTGGTTAGCTCATAAATCGCATCGTATATAAAGTGGATTTATAATGCGGATTTATAATCGGAAAAGGGGAAAACGGGGTTTAGCCCTATGGTAAAGGTAGAAAGTGGGCTTTGGGCCCATTTCAATGTGATTTAAAGGTTAGAAAGGGGAACGATAGAGGGATAAAGGGTGGATAAGCCCAAACAAGGGATATGGGTAGAAATGGAAGGGGATTGAGAGGTAAGTGGGGAATTTAGAAGGGAGAGGCAAGAGGATGAAAACAAAGGCTTAGGGGGAATTAAATAAGAGGGAAAAAGGGGGCCTTGGGCATTTCTTCACGAACAGAGAGTCTTTTATAATGGAAATCAGCAGAGGGGATCTTATCAAAGGACAAAGGCACAAGGAGGCTTCAAGAATGATGTATTTTCAGGGGAAATGCATTCCTTGAAGGATCAAAAACAATCTAGCCCCCTATTTGCTTGTAAAAATTTTATAGGGGGGCTAACAGAGGTATGCAGTTAAGGGCACGGAAGTAGATTTGATGGAAAATTAGCACAAGGAAGAGGATACAAGGCTTCATATGTTTTCAAGGGCGGAGTAGGAACTTATGACTATAATAAATCTAAATCAAGTTCGACATTGCATTCATAGACAAGATTTCATCCACTTTAACATTATATGTAAAGATAAATATGTAGTGAAAAATATCATAGTTCAAGTATAGACAGTAGATAGTTAACCAAAAAAATATCACAATACCTCTTTCACCGCCTATCTCATATATCTTAGGGTTTTTCAAAAATAATCTCGAAGAGTCTTTGGATACCCTCACACAATTCCTTCACATTGGAATTCACTATGCTTGATTTGTTACTTCTCGTTTATCCTTGGTTTCTTAGGTCCTTTTCCACTTGTAGTGAATCAAATGCAACATGATATGCCCTTTATTTCACCTTCTAACAGGTCTTTAGAGAAGTAGCAATACACAATTCATTTATTTTTTTGGTGATCCCTCTCGAGGCTCTCCACACCACATTTATTTTGTAAACCACCTCTCACCACATGGTCTATACGAAGAGATTTCTTACCAACAAGAGATCATACTCACGAGCTCGAGCCATAAAAATTAGTGGTTCAATCTATTTGACAAGGCAGATAAACCTCTGCTCTGATACCATTTAACACTCTGATATCAATGTTGGAAACACAAATTGGAAACCAACTCAACTATTATATTAAATGATGATAATAATGATTTACATAATGTACATATAAATACAATATGGAAACCATTGATTCAGTTTCCAGGTTTTCTTGAACTCCAATAACTAATCACCATAACACACACTAACCCAAACTATAAGCATGAAGATTAGGTGTCTAACATATGGTCATTTTTAACTTTAGATTATCTAAGTGCCGATTTATCATGGGAAGATATCAAATCCTTTTATGAGCAAAATATATATATATATATATATATATATATATACATATATATATAAATTTTAAAAATACACATTAGAATGGAATCACACATCACCATGGGTCATAGAATGTGCCCATTGGAAAAATAAAATGGGAATTCAAGAATATTTTTCTCATACAATATATATGAAATATGTGCCACCTTTACATTTGATGTGGTTTCACTCATGACAAATATTTCTCATATTTTCTCCATTTGGTAGTTGGTGTAATTGTGATTCTTCAAATGTACAAGTTATCTGACCATACTTCTACTAAACTAGGCACCTTTCATAATGCCCACCTTTGTGAGATGTCCTCGACCATGTAGTCATCAATGAAAGTCGATAATAAGAGAGAAGAGACTACATAATTTCACTAATAAACAAGGATAAATCTTCCCCTAGAATACGATAGGCCCCCTTGGTTGGAAATCATAAAGAATATAACATATTTGTAGTCTCCAAAATGTCACAGTGGAAGTTGTTGAAGACATAATTTCGAATTCTTATAAAAGAGTACCTCTTCATAATTTCATTTGCAAAATAAAATCGAGAAATAAATGAAGCCATATGGGAAGGAACTATATGGATAACGAGAGTTCTCTATTGAATAATATTTTATTAATTGGGCCCGCACCAGATGAAACAATACAAATATGGTATCAAAGTCATGGGAAGTTTCATTAAGGTTTTTAAGAAGCTTTTAAAAATATTCAAAGCCTATGAGATGTATTCTAAATAACCAAATTTATGAAAAAAACAAATGGGATGTAAGTACATGTCATACATAATAATAATTCTTAACCTTCTATATATCAATGTGAAGCATGGCGTATGGTGTGAGCATCCTTTTGTAGATTTCAACAATATTTTGTGTAGAAATAAATTGTTCTTATATTATTACAATAAAGTGATGTATCTATACAAGTGAGGAAGGTTGGTGGATAACAACATCACTTCATAAAGCTATAAAAAAAGGGAAATATGATTTGTATGCATACAACACAAAAAATCTTAAAAAGATACCAGCTTTAGTAACTCTAACACCCACACCCACCCCCACCCCCCCATAAGTGAAACAAAGGGAGAAAACAAAAAGTTAGTATTGGGTCTTAGCAACAAGGCTTGTTAAGATACCCAAGTACAATAATAACCTATCATAAGTGAAGAAAACGAGAGAACATCATGGGAAAAATTCCTCCCCAAAAGAGAGAGAAACATATGTTAAAATGTGATGAAGGAAACCCAAAGTGACCAACTGTGGAAATATTGAAGCTCAGGGTGCAAATGGTGCCTGTAGTTTTATGCATGTCCATGAAATTTTTGAAACACTCATAAGCTAGGTTCCTATTGAGGACTCATCGAAGCAGGTGACCTTAGTGTGGTAGAACCATGAAATATCTATCAAAAATATGATATCGAAGATTACCAATGCCGACAAGCTATGAAAAACAACCTAGTCCCCGTTGAGGATGAGAATTGAAAATGCTTCATTACCATCTTAGTCAGCTTTGTTCTAAAACCAAGATATGAGAGGATCACATATATATTAGATCAAAGCAAGAGGTTAGGAAAAATCATGGGTTGGAGCAACGTCGGCATCAGATTCTTTCTTGACTATGATGCTTTATTGTTCTTTACAATGGCGGAGCCAGGAATGTTGCAGAAAACTCCTAGGATTTGAAGACTTCAAAGCATTACGGTGGAAGCCACAACTTAATAGCTTGTTTCTCTACACAAAAGGTCTCAAATGCAAGATCTCTTATTGCTTAACCTACTAATTTTTCTAAATTTTTATGCACATATATGGAGAGCCAAAGGCTTGGTCCATGATTTGTGAATTAATAGAGTTGTGAACATTTAATGATTCCACAAATGCAGTAATTCCCTCTATCATGTGTAGGAATTGCGATATAAATCAATAACTGATGAGGACATTGATCCGGATTTATGCAGGAACGCAACAGAATAAACATATAACCATAAATACAGAGATGCAGCAGAAATAACACTTCATTTCATTAATATCAAAGAATTGAAATTTGTTTACAGACAGAACGGAAATAAAACTAGTCAGGGCGTTGGTAGCTATCTCTGAGAAGAGATGTGGGGGCTACAGGCCTCTGAACTGAGTTACAATGAGGCTCGAGGGCCTATTTATTATTGAGAAATAATGGAGAACCCTAAACATCCAAAAACCTAACCCTAGGAGATGAAGCGCCAAAACTGTGGGCCCCGTTTGGGTAAATTGGTGTTTCAACTTCCCAGGGACGTAACTTTGGCATCCTATCTCCATTTGACGCTCATGATACATCATTATAAAGCTCTATCCGAGGACTACAAATTTTTCCATGAATATCATTCCGAAACAAAATGATCTTCGTTGGAGGCGCGATGCCCAAAAAATGTCGTTTAGGGCCTCAAAACGGCTTCGGAAGTTGAGGACCCAAAAAACTGCTAAAAATAGTAAGTTATGCCGAAACTAAAAAACTAAAAGAGACAATGGTGGGGGCCCAAGTGGAATAGGTAGGTGGCCACCAATATCCACCTGGATCATTCCTCCCCCCTTAGGAAGCAATGGTCCCCATTGCGTTAAGTTCCTCCATGAGATGAGGAAATTTCTGCCGAACTTGGTCCCTGGTGAACCACTTTCCTTGGTGCAGGAGTTGGCCATCTTTGACAACCCGATATAGTTGGATCTTTTGTTGGCGAGTGTTATTTATTTGCATGTCCATGATACAATCTGTGTTGGCCTGTTCCATGCAGTCTGGGTTTAACTCTGTTGGTGTGAGTTGTTATGCACTGTCTGAGGTGTCCCGTAGAGGTGGAAAGTAAGGACGAAGGTGATCCACATTGAAGACTGGGTGCAGACCAAGGAATGGAGGAATACTAAGCTCGAAGGCATTGTTCCCTACAGCCTTGGTGACGGTGTACGGACCGTATCAGAGCGGGCGAAGCTTGCGGTGGGGTCTAGTGAGGCGCTCCTTCTGCAAATGTAGCCATACTTTGTCGCCCACCTGGAAGTTGTGTGGCACCTAGTGTTGATAATGGCGTTGCTTGTACTTCGCATTGGATCTATCCAATATATCATGAACCTGTTGGCGGATGTGTTGAATGCGCTCGATGAAGCTACTTTCTTTGTCAACTTCAGACTGGACATGAGCTGAATCGGCCTGAGCAGCTGCAAATGGCATGGCTACGTCAATGGGACATAGTGGCTGGAATCCCAAGCCCACCTGAAAGGGGCTATGGCCAATTGAACCGTGGAGAGCCCGGTTATAACTATGTTGTACATAAGGGAGGCTCTCGTCCCATGTGCGTGGATGCTTTGAATTGTACATGCGCAGAATGTGTACAATCATTCTGTTGACGACCTCTGTCTGGCCATCCGTTTGGGGATGGAAAGCTGTGGACTTGGTGAGCTTTGTGTCCATCATTGACCAGAGGCTGGACCAAAATGTGCTGAGGAACCTGCTATCTCGATCTGATATGATAGATTGTGGGATCCCAAAGTGCACCCATACTCGTTCAAAGAAGAGTTTAGCAGTAGCTTCTGTTGTGATATTCTTCTTACAGGCCGCCATAATGGCCATCTTCGAGAATCTGTCAACGACCACGAAAACACAATCATTTCCATTCTTAGTAGAGGGCAGGCCTGACATGTAATCCATGGAGATGGATTCCCAAGGTCGACTAGGGGTAGGTAGTGGAGTATATAGGCCTTGCTTCTTGATGGTCGGTTTGGCAATGGCACAAGCAGTGCAGGATCTGATGTGCTTCTCGACATCCTTTCGAATGTTCGGCCAATAGAAATACTTCTGTAGTATTGCTACTGTTTTCTCGACCCCGAAATGCCCAGCGACTCGACTGTAGTGTGCTTCCCATATCATCTTGGCACGCTCGCTTGAAGGAACACAAAGGTGTCCCAGGTGACATAAAAGTGCATCTTGGAGGTGAAAATTTGGAACTTGCGTACCCCCCAAGAGTGCCTTGTAAGTGTGGTTGAATTCTGGGTCACTCTCATATAGAAGCAGCCAATCAGAAGTCTCGTGCTCACAAGAGTTGAGCACGGTGGTGAGCGCCACGATTGGTGGTCGGCTGAGGCAGTATGCAACATTATTGGTGCTACCCTTCTTGTACTTGATGTTCAAATGAAATTGTTGCAAATATGTGGACCACTTCTGATGGCGATCATTCTACAACTTCCCTTATGTCTGTATGAACTGCAGGGGCAGGTGGTCTGTGTGGATGATTGTTTCCTTCCCCAAAATGTAATGCTTCCATTGTCGACAGGCTTGCACAATGGAATACATTTCTTTGTCATAGGTGGGATACTTGCGAACTGTCTCAGACAATGTCTCACTGTGATATTCCACTGGATGTCCCTGTTGAGTAAGAACTGCCCCAATAGCATAGTCAGAGGCATCTGTCTCGATCTCAAATGGCTATTGCAAGTCTGGTAATGTGAGCACTGGGGCAGAACAGAGGTGATTTTTCAATTCTGTGAATGCCTTCTGTTGAAGTTCTGACCAAAATAATTTTGCTCTCGCTCCTCCCTTGGTGACTTGACTCAAGGGCCAAGTGATATGAGAGAATCCCAACATGAATCTACGGTAGAAATTAGCAAGACCCAGAAAGCTGCGAAGCTCTGTTATAGTGGTTGGGGCTGGCCAATCTCGAATGAATTGGATCTTGGCTGGATCCAGATGCACCCCACTTTCATCAATAATGTATCCCAGATATTGAACCTGGGTCATGCCAAACGTGCACTTCTCCAAATTGGCACACAAATTGTGTTGCCGCAGTGTTTGGAGGACTTGTCAGATGTGCTGAAGGTGCTCTTCCCAAGTCTTGCTGAAGATCAGAATGTCATCCAAGTACACCACTACAAATGAGTTGGTGAATGGCCGCAAGATATCGTCCATCATCCTCATGAAGGTTGCGGGAGCATTCGTCAACCCGAAAGGCATGACTAGCCATTCAAAAAGGCCTTCCTTGGCTTTGAAGGCAGTCTTCCACACATCAGAGGGTTCAATTGGTACCTGGTGATACCCAGACTTCAGGTCAATCTTGCTGAAATATTTTTCACCTTTGAGTTGGTCCAGAAGGTCATAAATCCATGGGATTGGGTACCTATTCTGGACAGTGATCTTGTTCAGCGCCCGATAGTCAATACAGAGTCTCCACGTCCCATCCTTCTTCTGTACCAACACGATCGGGCTCCCACAGGGCGATGAAATTGGTCCGATGTGACCTTTCTGCAATAGCTCCTGAATCCGAGCAAAGTTATCCATCATCGCGTCTTGTTTTTCGAGGGCCTCCTCGAGCAATATTTTGATAGGATCTCCTGCTCCCTCATCTTTCTTTTCATCCCCCATGGGCGTCCGTCGAGGTTTGCGAGGCTGATCTTGCAAAGGTTCAACCAGATCAAGCCCTAGCTCCTAATACCCCGACCTCGTTGGGGACATGCAAAGAAGGATTGAGAAAAAGTAGACCGGCTCTGATACCACTGATCTGGATTTATGAAGGAACGCAACAGAATAAACATATAACCATAAATACAGAGATGCAACAGAAATAACACTTCATTTCATTAATATGAAAGAACTGAAATTTGCTTACAGACAGAATGGAAATAAAACTAGCTAGGGCACTGGTAGCTATCTCTGAGGAGAGATGTGGCGGCTACAGGCCTCTGAACTGAGTTACAATGAGACTCAAGGGCCTATTTATTATTGAGAAACAATGGATAACCCTAAACATCCAAAAACCTAACCCTAGGAGATGAAGCGCCAAAACTATGGGCCCTGTTTGGGTAAATTGGTGTTTCAACTTCCCAGGGACGTAACTTTGGCATACTATCTCCGTTTGACGCTCATGATACATCATTAGAAAGCTCTATCTGAGGACTACAACTTTCGCCATGAATATAATTCTGAAATGGAATGATAATGATATTCGTTGGAGGCGCGATGCCCAAAAAATGTCGTTTAGGGCCTCAAAACGGCTCCGGAAGTTCAGGACCTGAAAAACTGCTAAAAATAGTAAGTTATGCCGAAAATAAAAAACTAAAAGAGACAATGGTGGGGGCCCAAGTGGAATAGGTGGGTGGCCACCAATATCCTCCTGGATCAGACATGGGAAAGATGAGAAACTAATCTCTGTGCAAAGTATTGACAAAAATGTAGCAATGATATTGGGCCTTCTCGTGAGGGAGTTAGGCCCAGACCTGCTCTAAAACCATGTAGAAATAAATTGTTGTTATATTATTACAATGAATTAATGTATTTATACATGTGAACAAGTTGGATGGATAAGAACAAAACTTCATAGATCTAGGTGGATAAGAGCTAACAACTCATAAAAACTATAAAATCTAGGCGATATGAGTTGGGTGGATAAGAATGCCAATGTAATTTTAAAACTCACATAAGCTTTGAAATATTCCTAGTTTGTTAACCTTAAAATTTTTGAATTTGACTGTTAGGGGAGAAGTTATTCTGAAATTTTCCAAGAATCTACAAGATAAGTTGAGTATTATGGTGTTTATCAGAATATAAAGGAGAGATATGGATTATCAATGCATCTAAAGGTGGTGAAAACCATATAATACTAAAGCAATGCATTAGGTTATCCTTATGAACATGGTTGTTGTAGGATCAAACCAAAAAAACTCTTATGTAAAAATTATTTTACCATTTTGGATAAAACAAAAACTTTGAACTTAAATTTGTTGATGCACTTGGAAAATTGAAAAGAAATTTTTTACTTAGGATCAATGTTATGATTTCTTTGATTAAGATATTGAGGATCATTCCTTATCAAGTATATTGATTCCTAGTTGAGGTAGGATGTAAAGAATTATAACAGGAGTGAATATTTATTAATCAATAATCACCTTACAAGGATTGGGTAAATAATAAATGAATGAGATGATGAATCAATAGTTACATATGAGTGAATAGTAGATGAGTGTTCTGGTCATAACAACAATTTTTTACCCCTTTCAAAATTATTGGTTGAATCCTATACAAATTTTGGTCAGAGATAAGCGCTTTACCCATGTAAGGAGTGTTCTTCTAGATGGTACACTCTTGATCTTGCATGCAATAATTATTATTCCTCCAAGCTTTTTTTTTGAATTCCAAGGATGTCTAAAAAGAGCATAGGAAAATAATTTTCCATCACAAAGAGCATTAAACTACTAATGTTAGTTTTCTTGGATAAAACCTGGATATAGTTATATGTTGCATTGAATCTCTTAAATTCCTTATTTGGATCTCTTTCCCATCTAGTGTAGACCTATACTAATCACCAAATTAATTAATTGTTGATAGGTGTGTGATTGTACTCGTAGAGGTGTACATATGGAAATAATTTCAAAATGTAAAACATAGATATTACTAACTCTTATACTTTGCAAATTTGTTGATACCTCTAGAAAAATAAGAAATTATGAATTACAAATCCTTGAGACCTTCTCTATTAAATAGACTTAGGGAGAAAAGGTTAAAGTGTAGAATCATATCAATATTGGAAAATAGTTGTGGGAAATACTCTAGATTCTTGTAAAAAATTTAAACACTCCAATCCTATTCAAATTAGAGTAATTCTACAATTGACATGATCTTATTGGTTGGATGAAAATAAGTATAGTAGAGAGATAGGATACTTTTTCTCGAAAATGGAAGAAAGAAAAACTAGTTCCTTTTTGGAAGTAATGCTTCCATGTGTGTCTTGTGTATTATAGTCATGATTATGAGTTGCAAGGAGAAATCGTTGTGTGAGTTGTAATTGTGAGGTTCCAGCTCAGCTATATTTATCTAATCACATCCACTTTCTTAGGATCTAAATTTTTCAAAGTAAGTGATATATATACTATATATGTGACCTTTACGAGGCCAGTAAAATAAAGTGTGGTTTTGTGTTTGGTGTGAAATCCCTCTCCACTCTCTCTGTTTTTTCTAATATGGTATCATAACATGTGCTCGCCTAATTCCATTATGGGAAGGCCATGAAGATGAGGGATCCTTGAGTGTTATCTTCTCCGTACATATATTAGTATACTTTTTTTCACTATGTGATTATAGTGTGTTCATGTGGATATTTGTGTAAGCAGCGTCAATAAGAAGTTATGCATTATGTTTCTAAAGGCAGAGGGTCGACACATTTTCACTGTTTTTGTGGCCAAAAAATTGTGTGGGACATGGCTTGGCGATTGAGCCCACGTGCATATCGACTGGAAGAAATGGTGTAAGAGTTACAAGGGTTTTGAGAATTTTAGACTCAAATATAAAACTAAAAAGAAAGCGCAATGAAAATTCTATGGAATGTATGAAGATTTCGATAAAAAAATTTGTGGGAGTGGGTGGTTACAATTTAATGGATGGTGTCGATTTTTTTCCTTCTATGGATTCATCAGATTGACATTCTTAGCACAAAGAATTAATCATCCAGCTTGATTTTATTGTGCTATATTTATGTGGTTCGACGGTTGTGTGTTGTTGCATGTGAATTTAGTTAGTTGTGTGACCAAGTTGTAGTGTAGATCCATAACTTTAATTTTCTATTCAGGGGCATGACATTCGGTCAAAGAAATACAAGCAACTTCCTTTTATGATTTTCAAGATTTTTTAAATCCTACAACTTTCATTTGCTTCAATCAGTTTATATGTCATATTCATTTATTTCTTTCATGTGTTTATTTGTGAGATGACCTACATAAAGAACCACAAAGAACAAGCCAATTATTAAACATACTAATGTGACCCATCGTGTTCCAGGAGCATTAAATATAGTTTTTTCTTAATAAGGTCAAGTTGATGTGACTTGTTGTGCTCTGAGAGCATCAATACAAGTTATTTTTATAAATGGTCAACTTGTATAATTGACTAATGAAGACATTCAGTATGTAGACTGTTATCCTAGATAATTGGTGAATATATTGGTAGGCATTGTATTCAATAGATGGTGGAAGTTCCATAGAATGATTCGATATCAGGATTAATTTTTGGGAGGTGAAGAAGAATCAATTCTACAATTTCATCAACGATGGTTAGAAGAATTTATATTTAAATTGTGGTCCAGTGTAGCTCCAAGTTTTGGCAGTGTAGAAAGGGTGTTGCGTATGAAATTCCAGAGTGGATGTAAGTGTTGATGAAGACTATACCAAATATATATGACAAAATATTAGTATGCGTTTTGAAGTATTGTAATTTTTCATATAAGCATTATGGGAGGGCGTTGGAAGAAATACTTTCATGTGTTTTATGTGTATTACAATTGTGATTGTGAGTTCCAAGGGAAAATCATTTGAGTTGTAATTGTGAGTTACTATGTTAACTATATTTAGCTAATCGGATCCACTTTCTTAAGATATAGAATTGTTGAAATGAGATATATACATACTATATATGTAACCTTTATGAGGTCAATAAAACAAAATTCGGTTATGTGCTTGGTGTGAAATATCTCTATGCTCTCTCTCTTTTCGAATATTGTGTAAGTCATCTTTTTATTGTGAATGAAATTCATTTACTTGGTGAACAAGGTGGCTCAATCCTGGACAAAATGACCAAGTAAAATATAAAACTCTATAGTCAGGTATTTAGAGAAAAGGAAAAAAAAAATCTAGTGTTGTGCCAACACAGTAATCTCCACGACTTGCCTCTTTTGAATGGTCACGTACCTAGATGCAGATGATAGAGAAATATACAAATTTATTTGATGTACTAACGAAGATCCAACACTTTATGAGAAAATTTGAAAATCTACCATGAGTCATATACTCACGCCGTTGATTATATTCGGTTATGGATTAAGGATTTCTTTGAAAATTTCATGCTTTCTGTTGGGGTTCCCATGTTTTGGCCAGGTTGACAGAGACCAAAAGATGAGACAACATAGAACCACTTTCAGACCTTAGGATCTAGCCCTCCTAGGTCCAGAGAGGGATCTCTCTATGATTATCGAAGGATATATGTCTGTGAGGTTCTCAATTATGATTTTAGGCTAGTTATAGGCTCAAGGTCGTTTGTTTGATTGTTTGAGTTTGGTTGTTGAGAATCAGGAAGGAAGGTTTCATCATAAGACAAGGATGGGTAAAGAAGGAAGCTAGACAAAGATAGATAACTCAGGAAACATCAAGGCCATTGGGCAATGGAGTCAAGAAAGGATTTACTTATGTTCAATGTGTAAGCTTCAGTTGGGCTAGTCATCTAGATCATTTGGATCTTAAAGACTGATTGGTGAGATGGAACACTAGGGGATGAAAATGAAGGATGGAAAACCATCTGATTCCGTCTATAGATCAGGCCAGAGGTCATTTAACTCCAGGCCTGCTTGGACAAAACCATAGGCAACACAAGGGGTCTTGAAAAGGTTTGTATTGGAAGGGCAGGTTATGAAGAGGCAGCGACGGGCTTTAAACCTCCCAATGTTCCTAACCTCTTTCAATTAAATCTTAACAAAGACATCTGAACATTGATTCTATCAACTTGCACATCAGAGAGCAGGCAATAATCATCCACTACACTGGTTTAGTTAATTAAAAACAATATCCAGACACACATATGAGCAGAAAACATTAAAGACTGAGAGAGCTGGGATATAAGGTACCTAACAAGGGTAAATCCTATATCATGCATTCAGATGTCAGTCAGAAGAACATGAAATGAAATGGAAGTAAACACAGAGATAAGAAAAACATCACCAACTGTGGTAGATCAGGATCCAATGAAAATTGCTTATCGTGTTAAACACAACACCAATCAGGTACATCACCGCCCAAAGCTTTTACATTCAGCCTGAATACATCATATTTCTCAGCCTATCATACAAATTTTACACAGGAAACTTGGCTCGGGACAAAATGCTTGCAGTTCACTGATAATTCAACAACAACCTTTACAATGATATCCCTCTGTGCTTTATAGCAGAAGAGACACAGAGGACCGACTGAGGAGGTAGGTGAATCTTTAAATGTTATATTTAAACACAACAATGAATGCAGGGCCGAGGCCCATTCTGTTTGATACACTGCATATTTAATCCTTGTCACCTTCCTCGTGAAAGAAAAATCTGCTCCGGATACGATCTATCCTTTGGGCTGTAGTACTTCAGGTGATTTGAACAAAATGAAAGAACTTGCTGGGAGGTCTGCCTCATGGATGTTAGATTTCTTTGAACAATAGCTGGGACGGAAAGCTCCTTCAGGGACACGGCGCATAATAAATACTGTATGGGGGACCTGTCCTTTATGGAAAAACATTCTGCTGATAATGAAAACCTTGGTATTACCTCTTATTGATGTTCAGGACCTCCAGAATCTATCCTTGGGTTCTTCAAAATGATGCTTATTTCTTAAACCTCTCGTTTCGTGGCCGAAGATTTTGTTGCCGCGCATTAACTTCGCTTTGCATCGAAAATCTTCGCCGCCCAAGGACCGCCTCTCGTCGGTTAGCCGGAGCTTAATGGCGCCGACAAGATTTTTGGCGTTTGAACCTCGCTTCTTTAATGTAAGTCCCCGATGCCCCATTCCTTGGCTTTCCCCGATGGTACCGGTCTGGCTGACGGATTCGACTGCGCCGCTAACCATTAAGGCAGTACATTGAATAGAGGCGGTCCTTTTCCTCTAGAAACTCTGCAACATGGCCAATCTGTGAAGAAACGGTGGACGGAGCAACGGACGCAGGGTGAGCTGAATGGTGGTGCGGCGGTGGCGGAAGCAAAGGTATTATGTAAACGAGTGATGAAAATGCAGTGAAGTGGTGGAATGCACGAACAACAGGGTTTGGTATGATCATGCAGCGCGGACCGTTGGATCCTGGCTCGGAGACGAAGATCAACGGCGGAGATTGATCCGGCGTAACCATATGTGGAACTAACAAAAAAAAACAAGACACATGAAATGCGACGGGGAAGAATGAAAGAGTGGGACCCAGCGGAGGCGTAGGGCGATTATATCCTGACCGTTAGCTCGGAGAAGGATGAACGGCCCAGATGTAATCGGGGGGGAGGCGGAAGCAGTTGCGATTAATGTTGGACCGTTGATCTGCGGAGAAAAGGACGGTCCAGATTGAATCGGAAGACAGAGAGAGGACTCGCGATCAGCGGAAAAGGGAAGAGCGATGGCCGTTGGATCATGCAACAGACGGACGGCCAGGATTAAATCGGAGCATCGCAATCGGGAGGTGCACAATGAGTGTTGCAATTTCGATCGGACGGGGGAAGCGATTAAGCGCTGGCCGTCGATCTGGAGGAGGAACAGACGGCTATGATTTAATCAGAGGACGGAGAGAAGAACCTGCGATTGACGATCGGAGGTCGGGATGCGATTGAGCGCTGATCGTCCGATCAATTGACAGATCAACGGTGGGGACAACAATCGGAGGGGTAGGTGTGATGGAGCGATGACCGTTGGATCGCGGGGTGATCAACGGCTACGATGCAATCGGGGAATCGCAATCGGGGCGGCACAACTGGGGTTTGCGAATGCGATCGGGCATGGGCTTGCAATTGAGCGCTGGCCGTTGATCTGCGGGATGGATCGACGGTCAGGATTGAATCGGCAGACAGCAGGGAAGGCTTATGATCGGAAGCTGCGATGACCGTCGGATCTGTGAGAGAATGGGCGGTCAGGATTAAATCGGAGCATCGGAATCGGGAGGTGCGTAATGAGTGTTGCGATTGCGATCGGACGGGGGTTGCGATTGAGTGACAGCCGTTGGATCGCGGGGATAGATCAACGGTGGGGAAGACCATCGGAGAGGCAGTGCGATCAACGCCGGACCGTTGGATCGTGAAACATATGGATGGTTGTGATCAAATCGGAAGGTTTCAATCGGGGGGTGGACTTAACATGTTCCGATTGCGATGGGAAGGGGGCCTGCGATTAGCGCTCAGCCGTTCGATCGAAACAGATCAACGGTGCGGGACAGATCGCGGGACTTAACGTAATCGCATCGGGGTATTAGAGTATTACAAAGGAATTTGCCTCCCGCCGATCTTCCGATTGCGATTGGCCCCGGGACTTAAGCGCTTGGTCTTGGGTGACGGGCATATGTGGGGAAGTGGTTAAGGGGCCGGCGGGAAAGGGGCTAAGCCCTATTACGTGGTCGAAAAGTGGGTTTTCAACCCATTCAAATGGATTTTAAGGGGTTTAAGGGAAACGATAGAGGAAGAAAAGGGGAGAAAGGGCAACAAAGGGTAAGGGTAGAATTTCTAAGGGGACTTTGAGGGGATTTGGAGGGTAAATGGGGAAGAAGGGGGAATAAAGGGGAGAGAAAACAAGGGCTTTGGGGAATGAAATAAGAGGGAAAAAGGGGGCCTTTGGGCATTTCTTCATAGCAGAGAGGCTTTTGAAAGGGGAATCAACAGAAGGGATATATTCAAAGGCTAAAAGGCACATGGAGGCTCCAAGGAGACTGTGTTTTCATCGGAAGCGCATTCCTTGAAGACTCAACAACAATTTAGCCCCCTATTTGCTTGTCAAAATTTCATAGGGAGGCTAACAGTGACTCCACATGGGGATGGGTTCTTCTTGAAGGAGTCAAGAATTCAGGAATTGATCTCTTGGTGTAGGCCAGATGCCTGCTGCTATAAGCCATCTTTCTTCTTTCTTTAGATTAGCTGCCACAATATATTAGATACACAAATCAGCAGAAACACTTTCCCAACCAATCTACCTACCCAAACTAGAGTTCTAACAATTTTCCCTTGGGTGCATTTGAATTAGCAGACCCTTTACATTTTATTTTGCAAAACAAAAACAAACCTATTGTAATTCTTCCCTTATTGCTCCATGAGGCCCGATTAGACTGTTGGCCTCATATATTTCTCTACCTAAACTACTACCTGTTGGGATTAAACTGTCCAACAGGTTTCTTCACCTACATTCTAAGACAGGAAATTTAAACACAGCCAAGCCAGGATTAGACAGTCTGACTTGCTGGGCAGAAACTTGAAGAAAACAAAACTGTGGAGGCATGGAATTTTGCAACTGTGAAACATCCTTCTTTCTTCCTTGTGACTCAGGTTTTGAGCATGTTTGAGTCACTTCTTTCCTTTACTCCAGCTCTGATTTTGGGCATATTTAGAGCTGGATCTTGTGGTCACTGCTGATCCAGATTTTGAGCTTGTAAGGACCAGCTATTCTTCTTCCCTTTGGCTCATA
The DNA here is from genome assembly GCA_034641835.2 of Pinus albicaulis. Classification (NCBI taxonomy): domain Eukaryota; kingdom Viridiplantae; phylum Streptophyta; class Pinopsida; order Pinales; family Pinaceae; genus Pinus; species Pinus albicaulis. Next base: position 42,160,791 of record CM076571.1, read on the forward strand.
TTTTGAGTTTATTAGAGCCAATCCTTTTGCCTCAGAGGTTCACGTTTTGAGCATGTCTGAACCTCTCTTCTCATTCTGTTTTTTGGGACATTTCCTTCTCCTTTTTGCTGAAAATGAAAATTTGCAACGGTATATACAATGGAGGTGAAACTGGAAATGGAAAATTAGCAGAAATAGTGTTTGAGCATCCTGCCATTGACAGGACCCCCAAACAGCTCTATACCATCAAGTTCTTGTAAGAAGAATGCATTAGGACCCACGGTGGCTTGAATGATGAATGGACCTTGCCACAAGCTGTCGAATTTGCCATGTTTGCCTTTATCCTCTTTTCTTGAATCCCATCTCAGAACTTTGTCCCCAACCTTGAAATTTGCTGCTTTGGTTCTTTTGTCAAACTGTCTCTTCATGTTTTCCTGTACTCTGACAGCTCTGTCATAAACTTGCTCTCTTGTTTGCTGCAAATGGATTGATTCATTAATTCTCCTTATCATGATGTCTTCTTCTGATTGGATTTCTTGAATAAGCTTTACCACTGGTATCCCAAGGCTAGTAGGAAAAACTGCTTCTGTCCCATAAACCAGCTGGAAGGGTGATGTGCCAATAGATTTCTTTGTAGTGAGCCTGTCTGCCCACAAGGCATGTATCAACTTTTTATGCCAAGACCTTTGTTCTCTTCCAGCAGCTTCTTAATGATTGTAACCAGGCTTTTATTTGATGATTCAGCTAAGCCATTACCCTGGGGGTAATAGGCAGTTGAATGTCCAAGCGCAATTCCGTACCTGTGACAGAAATCAATCATTCTTTTGGATCCGAAAGCAGCAGCATTGTCAGTGATTATTTTCCTTGGGCAGCCAAACCGAGATAGGATGAAGTCTTCTAGGAACCTAATGATGATAGAATCAGTGGCATTCCTAGTGGGTATGGCTTCGATCCACTTAGTGAAGTAATCAGTAGCAGTCAAGATCCATTTGTGTTTCCCAGAAGAAGAGGGGTGGATTTCTCCAATGAAGTCTAAGCCCCATTGCAAGAAGGGACCTTCTATGGTGATAGGTTGCAGAGGGAGGGGAAGGAGCTTCCTTTTGCCCTCAAAAATTTGGCATTTGTGACAGGTAAGGACCATTTTATGCACATCACTGAAGAGTGTGGGCCAATAGTAACCAGCCCTGAGTATCTTATTTGCAGTGGCCTTCCAACTCAGGTGGCCTCCACACTCCCCAACATAGAATTCTTGTTTGATTCTTTCGGCTTCAATTTCAGACAAGCATTTCAGTAAAAGGCCATTTGGAATTTTCCAATATAGACTCTCATTCATAATGCAGTAATTTCTAGCTTTGAGTTTTATGAATCTGGCCTTTGTTTTGGACAGTTCTGGGGGGGCATTGAGGTGTGTGAGCACGTAAAGGATATCAGTGTACCAAGGAGAGTTCTGAAACTGCTCCTCAACAGTTTGATGGGGCAATCCTTCGTGCTCATCCAGGGCATTCATCATGTTAATATCAAGGGCCTGTAGATTAGATTCAGCCATCAATTGGGCCAGGCCCTGACCTTTGATAAGCTTGGTGGGTTTGATCTCAATGTCATATTCTAAAATTGCAGCAATCCATTTGCCCCTTTTCCCATCTGGGTCTTGGGACAAGATATCTTTGACCACTATATTTGGCACATACGCAATGGTGTGAGAATGCAGAATGTACACCCTAAAATCTTTCAAGGCCTTAATCAGGGCATAGGCCTGCTTTTCCATGATGTTGTACTTTAAGGGTGCATCTCTCAGGGCTTTACTGAAGAAGGAAATAGGTTGTTCCTTACCTTCCACATTTTTCTGCAGCAAAACTGATGCTATGGTGTGTGGGGAGGCAAATGAAAAGATCAGAAAATCTTTTGAGAAGTTAGGGCTGATAAGGACAGGGGCCTGGGTGAGTGCAAGCTTTACTGACTCAAAAGATTTCTTGGCTTTGACAGTCCACTTAATTCCAACATCTTTCTTCAGCATTTCAGTCATTTTCCTAAGATGCTCAGCAAGGTTGGGGATAAATCTTCTAAGAAAGTTGATCCTCCCAATGAAGGACTGTAGCTCCTTGATGTTTCTTGGGTGTGTAATTTGAAGTATTCCCTCAACTCGCTGGGGGTCTATCCTAATCCCTTTCTCAGATATAATGTGGCCAAGAAGCTTACCTTCTTGCAGCCCAAAAGCAGTCTTCTTAGGATTTAGGGACAGACCGTACCTTCTACATTTTTCAAAAACTTTCCTCAGATGTTTTAAGTGTTCTTCTTCTGTTTTAGAAAAGACAGTTAAGTCATCCAAGTAAATAACTATAAAGTGTCCAATCTCATCTGAGAAAGCAATATCCATTGCTCTCTGGAAGGTAGCTCCAGCATTCATCAATCCAAAAGGCATTTTCACATACATGAAGGTGCCCCATGGAGTGGTAAAAGCTGTTTTGAGTTGATCTTCTGGGAGTACTAGAAGCTGGTTGTATCCTGAAAAACCATCAAGCACGGAGATTCGTTTAGAGCCCACTACCTTCTGTAAGATATGTTCCATTCTAGGCAAGGGGTAGTTATCTTTCAGGGAGGCTCTATTGAGGTTTCTGAAGTCTATGCACAGCCTAATATCCCCTATTTTCTTCCTTACAGCCACTAAGTTCGACACCCAATCAGAAAACCTCACAGGGACTATAATTCCTGCATCATACATCTTCTTAATTTCCTTTTCTATTGCAGGCAATTGTTTTGGATTAATTCTACGGAGTTTTTGTCTGAAAGGTTTCTGATTTTCCTTCAATGGTATCTTATGTTGTATAACGTTGGTGTCATAGGCCTTTAAGTCTTCATAGCTCCATGCAAACACATCAATGAATTCCTTAAACAAGTCAATGTATCTTTTCTTCATGTCTGCAGGTATAGACTTAGCCAGTTTTATCATTTTGGGTTTGTCTTCAGTACCTATGTTGCATTCTTCTACATCTGATTCTCCATGTTCTATTGTGGGATTCTTTGCAACATCATCAAAATCAAAGAGATCCTCTAAGGGTGATAAGCCTCTTGGTATGTTCTTGTCTTTGGCTTGCAGCACCTCCATTTCTTCTCTATCTGCGTTTTCATGTTTTATGGCTGAATCCCCAGTTTCTTCAGAAAAAGAGTTTATTTCTATACTACAAGGTGTTTCTAGTTCATCTGGGGAATCCTCACTTGGGCAGCTGTCATCAGATTTTGAGTCTGAATCAGAAAATTCAAACTCATTTCTGCCCATCAGGAAATCTTCAATCTGTTTGTCTCCTTCAAAGACCTGCCAGTATTTTTCATTGTCCGGCACTGCAGGCCTGAATTTAGTCTGAATGATGATTTGTTGGTCAACTGGGGCCTTAGGATAAGAGCTAGCTAGGCAGGCTAGTCCATTTGCAATAGCGTTTTGACCCCTAGGAATGAATACTAAATCATATTCAATGAACGTTTTCAGCAAATCTAGAGTATCGTTCCTATATGCCCTAAGCCTGGGGTGTTTTGCCGAATACTCACCATTCATCTGTTTGATTACTAACTCAGAGTCTCCTCTCGCGACTATCTTACGGGCTCCTAATTTTTTCAACAGATTTAAACCCAAGATTAGAGCCTCATATTCTGCAATGTTGTTCGTGCATTTGAAATGTAGGTTGACAGCGTGGTTCTCCGTGTGGTCATTTTTGGTGTTACGCAGCCACACTCCCGCTCCAGCGCTTTGTCTAGTATAGGACCCATCAAAGTTCATTTCCCACAGGGGTTCTTTGTTTACTTCCACTTCACTTTCTCCCTTACAGCTGGGTTCGCCATTAGGTTGAGTCGGGAGGTCTGTACTGGATTGTAAGTTGTCCTGTTGTTCATAGAGGCCATGGATGTCAGGGAGGTGGTTGGCTGGCTGTTCTTGTTCTGTTTCTGTTTCACTTGGAGTGAGAGGTCCACCCCAGATTCTACAGGCTTCATTGCAGACTTCCTCTTTGTTTTGAGTGCGTTGCCCATGGTTTTCCTGATCATATTCTTCCAGAATGGCCATTATGTGGAGGTCCATAGGCTCGGTGTTCTCATTCGTATGTCTATTCTGGGACTCTGGCTCTCCTAAGGATTCATCATTACAAAATATGAAGGAGTCGAGGTCGGTATGCACAGAATATAATGGTGAATTTTCAGGTTTCTCGGGGCTGCTGACTAGGAATTTCATTTGGGATTCTCTATATAGTCTTCTTGATTGGCCAAATATAGGGATAGTGGCATATGAGCCATCCATCTGCATGGTGCCTTGCAGCTTGGCTCCCCATGATATTGACAACAACATGCCATACTTGGGTGGCACGTCTGCCACCACTACATCCATGACCATACATTTCGCAGGAATTTGAGTTAAGCTTACACATAAGTCTTTGATGAGGCCTAGGCATTTTACTCTACTAGAGTCAAAAGAGTATAAGTCTTTGTAAGGTCTGGTAATTTCTAGGCCTAGCCTTTCCATCACTACCTTAGGCATTAGATTGTGTGATGCACCGGAGTCGTGCATGGCATTATGAAGGATCTTGTCATGAATGTTAAGACTGATATAAAAAGGTGGAACCACCCCTTCCTGAAATTTCCCCTCAATCTTGGGACCGAATAAGAGGGCAGGCTGATCATCGCTCAAATTTACAGTGTCATTATTTATACTCAGATTTAATGCTTTCAAAATCTGGCCCTTATATACATCCTGAGAGGCCAGCTCAGATAATGGTACAGAGATTTTGATTTTTGCAATCTCACTTTCTAAACTGAAAGTGGATTGATTCTTGGGAGTGTTCAACTCTGTTTTATTTGCAAATACCTTAGTAGCTGGATCGGTTTGTGTCTTCTCATTATGTACATGTGTAGACACAGTTTTATCAGGAGCACTGACTGAGGTGCTAGTGCTACTGGTTGGTTGACTTTGTTTTTCATTGTTTTGGTTGTCCTTTTCTTTGTTACTCTCAGAACTCTTGGCCGTTGAATTGTTGTTCACGGTAGTTACTTTAGAAGATTTTTCAGGCCTCTTTTTGATGGTTACCTCAGGAGTTTGAGGTTTGGAAGTGTCTTGGTTCTTTTTACTCCCGAGCTCATATTGTTCTCTGACCTGTAACATGGCATTTTCGAATCCCAACCTATAATTCTCAGATTCAAACCATTCCTCCTCCCCATAAGAGGTTGAGGGTTGGTCCTCTTCTGAATCACAGTTTAGGATTGAGTCCTCTGTTTCGAAAATGTTTATCACATTCCCTTCAGACTCTTCTATGATTCCCTCATCCTCATCAAGAAAGTTTTGGAACGGGGGAATGACTTGCTGATCTGAATCTTTCTGTCTATTGGGAGTGTTGTTGTTTCTTCTGAAGTTCTGATTTTGGTTTTGATTTTGGTTCCTGTTCTGAGTGATAGCCATATTTTCAACCACTTGGCATAGCTTATCCAGATTCTTAGACAATCTGTCAATATTAGGATTTGAAGTGGAGGCTATAGTGTCATCCTTGTATGTTACTCTCTTCTCAGCTCTCAGTTTGGCCCTTTTCTCAATCAAATTTGCCTCTATGATTACTGCCCCTTTCTGCATATCCTCCAACGTGGTATATTCTTTATCTCTAAGCTCATAGGCCATGTCAGCATCAAATCCATCAGGATATTTGGCCAGGGCCATACCTTGCGTAGTTTTCATGTGTGGAGGAAGGGCGTTGTAAATACTGTTGAATCTAGTGGTGTAATCATGAACGCTTTCCCCCACGTTCCTCTTAAGGGACATGTATTCTACTAGGAGCTGGCGAGGGTTTGCTCTAGTTTCCCATTTGTTGATGAAAGTCTGGTATAAAGCTGGGAGATCTTGGATACTACCAGCAGGCAGGTTTTTAAACAACTTTTTAACCTCTCCCCCCAGGCTCTGCGCAAAAATTCTCATTTTGATTGTTTCATCATCAATTTCCATATAGTCAAAAGAGTCCTCCATTTTATCTACATGTTGTTGCGATGTTGTAGGCTCTTTAGCAGGGAAGTGTGGGATTTTTGACTGATAATCATTTGGTAAGGGCAGTAGAGGCTGAGGCAAAACTAGAGGTGCATACCAGGCAGCCATGATGATGTTCTGCTGAGGTATAGGGTTGGCTTGAGCAGTTGGTAGTTGGATGACAGGGATGGTAGGGCCAACAGAAGTTTGTTGAGCCGATCTAGGGTGAGAAAGCCCCAATTTTTGGAGAAAGTGGAGATCAGGTGGTGTGGAAGGAGGGGTTTCGCTGTCCCTAGTGTCTGGCTGGTTAGAAACACTGAAAGACCTAGTTCTAGGTAATCTGTTTTGGAGGCCTAGGTCGAAGAAAGGGTCTAATAGAGTTGCAAGATCTTCTGGTGCGGAATTGGCTCTATGAATGTTGCCGGAAATAGTTGATCTCCTACTCACAGGTGTTCTTTTAAGGATTCTCTCAGGGTTATCAACTGTTTCAGGTGGGTTTGGATCAGGGAAAGCTCTTGTATGAATGGTTCTGTAAGCCAGAGTGCTGTTTATAAGCCAAGCAGCTTAGCCCTACTTGTTATTTCTACTGCGGTTAATATTGTCTTGGGAACTGGTCTCCCAGTGGAGTTTTCATTATGCTTGGGACTGGTCTCCCAGTGGATTCTATAACGTTTAGGAACAATGGAGTCGCCAGGTGGAGGGTTTAGGATGATTCTAGGGTACATTGTCCACCACAATGCTCAGGCGCTATCACCTTTCAGGAATCTCCTCTAAAGCAACAAGCTCCAACCAGAGATTGACTGGGAGGGGATTTACCAGATATGTCACCCCTGAATAGAGGATGAGATCCGGAGGCTACCTGGCCCTATCCAGGCTCTGTCTAAGAGTGTGGTGGATATTCAATAATGGAGGCTGATTCAAGAAAAGTGTGACTTACTGTCAACCTAGCCAGAGCTCTAAGCTTCTAAGGATGTTTGAAATGAAAGCACTCAGAATCCCCGAGTGGAGTCGCCATTATGTTGGGGTTCCCATGTTTTGGCCAGGTTGACAGAGACCAAAAGATGAGACAACATAGAACCACTTTCAGACCTTAGGATCTAGCCCTCCTAGGTCCAGAGAGGGATCTCTCTATGATCAAAGGATATATGTCTGTAAGGTTCTCAATTATGATTTTAGGCTAGTTATAGGCTCAAGGTCGTTTGTTTTATTGTTTGAGTTTGGTTGTTGAGAATCAGGAAGGAAGGTTTCATCATAAGACAAGGATGGGTAAAGAAGGAAGCTAGACAAAGATAGATAACTCAGGGAACATCAAGGCCATTGGGAAATGGAGTCAAGAAAGGATTTACTTATGTTCAATGTGTAAGCTTCAGTTGGGCTAGTCATCTAGAGCATTTGGATCTTAAAGACTGATTGGTGAGATGGAACACTAGGGGATGAAAATGAAGGATGGAAAACCATCTGATTCCGTCTATAGATCAGGCCAGAGGTTATTTAACTCCAAGCCTGCTTGGACAAAACCATAGGCAACACAAGGGGTCTTGAAAAGGTTTGTATTGGAAGGTCAGGTTATGAAGAGGCAGCGACGGGCTTTAAACCTCCCAATGTTCCTAACCTCTTTCAATTAAATCTTAACAAAGACATCTGAATACTGATTCTATCAACTTTCACATCAGAGAGCAGGCAATAATCATCCACTACACTGGTTTAGTTAATTAAAAGCAATATCCAGACACACATATGAGCAGAAAACATTAAAGACTGAGAGAGCTGGGATATAAGGTACCTAACAAGGGTAAATCCTATATCATGCATTCAGATGTCAGTTAGAAGAACATGAAATGAAATGGAAATAAACACAGAGATAAGAAAAACATCACCAACTGCTGTAGATCAGGATCCAATGAAAATTTCTTATCGTGTTAAACACAACACCAATCAGGTACATCACTACCCAAAGCTTTTACATTCAGCCTGAATACATCATATTTCTCAGCCTATCATACAACTGTTACACAGGAAACTTGGCTCGGGACAAAATTCTTGCAGTTCACTGATAATTCAACAACAACCTTTACAATGATATCCCTCTGTGCTTTATAGCAGAAGAGACACAGAGGACCGACTGAGGAGGTAGGTGAATCTTTAAATGTTATATTTAAAAACAACAATGAATGCAGGGCCGAGGCCCATTATGTTTGATACACTTCATATTTAATCATTGTCACCTTCCTCGTGAAAGAAAAATCTGCTCCGGATACGATCTGTCCTTTGGGCTGTAGTACTTCAGGTGATTTGAACAAAATGAAAGAACTTGCTGGGAGGTCTGCCTCATGGATGTTAGATTGCTTTGAACAATAGCTGGGACAGAAAGCTCCTTCAGGGACATGGCGCATAATAAATACTGTATGGGGGACCTGTCCTTTATGGAAAAACATTTTGCTGATAATGAAAACCTTGGTATTACCTCTTATTGATGTTCAGGACCTCCAGAATCGATCCTCGGGTTCTTCAAAATGATGCTTTGCCTCTTTAAACCTCTGTTTCAGGGCTCAAGATCTTTGTTGCTGCGCATTAATCCCCCTGCTCTGTACTAAAAATCTTCGTTGTTTCATGACTGCCTCTGTCGGGTTAGCTCGAGCTTTTAATGGCGCCGGCAAGATTTTGGCGTTTGAACTCCGCTTTCCTTTAATGTAAGTCCTGACAGCCCCATTCCTTGAATTTCCTGATGGTACTGGTTCATTGGATTTGATCCTGACTGCGCCGCTAACCATTAAGGCAGTACATTGAACAGAGGTGGTCCTTTTCCTCTAGAAACTCTGCAACACGGCCAATCTGTGAAGAAACGGTGGACGGAGCAACGGACGCAGGGTGAGCTGAATGGTGGTGCGGTGGTGGCGGAAGCAAAGGTATTATGTAAACGAGTGATGAAAATGCGGTGAAGTGGTGGAATGCGCGAACAACAGGGTTTGGTATGATCATGCAGCGTGGACCGTTGGATCCTGGCTCAGAGACGAAGATCAACAGCGGAGATTGATTCGACGTAACCATATGTGGAACTAACAAAAACAAACAAGACACATGAAATGCGACGGGGACGAATGAAAGAGTGGGACCCAGCGGAGGCGTAGGGCGATTATATCCTGACCGTTAGCTCGGAGAAGGATGAACGGCCCAGATGTAATCGGGGGGGAGGCGGAAGCAGTTGCGATTAATGTTGGACCGTTGATCTGTGGAGAAAAGGACGGTCCAGATTGAATCGGAAGACAGAGAGAGGACTCGCGATCAGCGGAAAAGGGAAGAGCGATGGCCGTTGGATCATGCAACAAACGGACGGCCAGGATTAAATCAGCGCATCGCAATCGGGAGGTGCACAATGAGTGTTGTGATTGCGATCGGACGGGGGAAGCGATTAAGCGCTGGCCATCGATTTGGAGGAGGAACGGACGGCTATGATTTAATCGGAGGACGGAGAGAAGAACCTGCGATTGACGATCGGAGGTCAGGATGCGATTGAGCGATGACCGTCTGATCAACTGACGGTCAATCTATGGGGACAACAATCGAGGGGTAGAGAAAGATGGAGCGATGACCGCTGGACGTGGGGAGATCAAACGGCCACGATGCATTTCCCAATCGCAATCTGGGCGCACAACCGGGGCTCATGATTACATCAGCATGGGCTTGCACTGAGCCGGCCGCTGATCTCGCTGACTTGGGACGACCCGTCGTGATTGAAACGGCGGCATGTGCCAGGAAGGCTTATGATCTAAGTCGCGATGACCGCTCTGGACCGTGAGAGAAAGGGCGTCGGGGACAAATCGAAGCATCGTAACGGAGGTGCGTAATGAGGTTGCGATTGCGATCGGGACCTGTGGGTCATGGGACAGGAGCGAGAGCCACCGTTGGATCGCGGGGATAGATCAACGGTGGGGAAGACCATCGGAGGGGCAGTGCGATCAGCGCGGGACCGTTGGATCATGAAACATATGAATGGCCGTGATCAAATTGGAAGGTTTCAATCGGGGGGTGGACTTAACATGTTCCGATTGTGATGGGCAGGGGGCCTACGATTAGCGCTCAGTCGTTCGATCGAAACAGATCAACGGTGCGGGACAGATCGCGGGACTTAACGTAATCGCATCGGGGTTTTAGAGTATTACAAAAGAATTTGCCTCCCGCCGATCTTCCGATTGCGATTGGCCCTGGGACTTAAGCGCTTGGTCTTGGGTGACGGGCATATGTGCGGAAGTGGTTAAGGGGCCGGCGGGAAAGGGGCTAAGCCCTATTACGTGGTCGGAAAGTGGGTTTTCAACCCATTCAAATGGATTTTAAGGGGTTTAAGGGAAACGATAGAGGAAGAAAAGGGGAGAAAGGGCAACAAAGGGTAAGGGTAGAATTTCTAAGGGGACTTTGAGGGGATTTGGAGGGTAAATGGGGAAGAAGGGGGAATAAAGGGGAGAGAAAACAAGGGCTTTGGGGAATGAAATAAGAGGAAAAAAGGGTGCCTTTGGGCATTTCTTCACAGCAGAGAGGCTTTTGAAAGGGGAATCAGCAGAAGGGATATATTCAAAGGCTAAAAGGCACATGGAGGCTCCAAGGAGACTGTGTTTTCATCGGAAGCGCATTCCTTGAAGACTCAACAACAATTTAGCCCCCTATTTGCTTGTCAAAATTTCATAGGG
>CM076571.1:42171537-42270427 GCA_034641835.2 Pinus albicaulis
AACACTTTCTATAGTTTATGTAGAATTGGTAGAGCATGCATTCATAGAGCATGTCATGGTGGCTCTTGAACGCACATACATATAAGGGAAAAAACAATCGACTTTTAGGGGTACAACTTATTGAGACAAGATCCGCCAAAATTCCTTTCAAAATGTTAATTCTTGATCTATGATGCAATATTGATCAAACTGATCATGTGGAGCCCTCGTAAAGTGAATGTAATGACCACAAGCATATGTACCACTAGAAATAGACTAATTTTCACCTACAAAAAAGAGACACATTTTCACCTACAAATTAAAAAACAAAAATGTAAATGAGAATGCACACAACCATTAATTACAACAGTGATATGTCTGAAATAGTGCAATTATGCGTCTTTAGTCAAAGAATGGGCATTAAATTTGGATAATTACAAAATAATTATTTGATGGATAAAATTTATATGAAGGAAAGTTTCTTCATTATATGATTGAGAAATATTACATTTTTGTTACGTAGTGCATATTTGGTAGGTTTATTAGATCACATTTTATCTCGAATAAATTTGAAAATGTGATGATTTTCTTTAAAGTGAGATGAACTAATTATTTATAGATGTATTAGAAACTAAATAACAGAGAAATGGAACACATGAAATATTTCAAAAAAAAAGACACATGAAAACATAAAACAAGAGAGACATGCATATAAATGGTTCACCCAATTTGGGCTATGTCCATGGAGAAACAACCAATCCTTCCTTTTATATTATCCATCAAAACGAAGGAATACAACCTACAACAAATTTTTTGTAACTTCCTCTTCACTCTCACACAGTCTCTTATGCTTTTCTCACACATAATAATATACAACCACAATACAGTTCCCTCATATAAATCGAAGGTTTCCTTATAGGGATAAAACCCTTAAATTAACATAATTTCTACCGTCAGATCTTTCACCTAGTGAACAACTTAGATTGACAACAAAATTACAATATTTTACAAGGAAAATTTTCATTTCATACTGTATTCGAGGGCCTTGGACCCCCCTCGCAACACTAGTGGCGAGCAAGCCCCCCCCCCCCCCCCCCCAAACACACGTCAGCGACTACGATTCAAACACGACTAAAATGAGACCTCTAAATGAGGAAGATAATTATACTCCACACCTAACAATATGTATATTTAAAAGTTTAACTACAACTACTTTTAAATATAATATTTTTGAAAGGTATTTAGTGATTTTTTTAAGTGAGCATTGTAGTGGTATTCAAATTATTAAGTCCTAACATTGGAAGAGATAGTGATCTCATTGTGAAGTTTATTTAGGTTTTTTATTTGAAAAGTGATATCGTGGCATCTCAAATAATAATATTCTATTAGTTAGAGGATGATTTAGGTAGATAAAAATTCAAACATGTTTGTAACGGGTATTATTTTCAAAGGATTGATGTAGTTTGTGTCATTCATGTCATTTATATCATCAACATTCTCTTAATTAATCATAGTGGTCATTTTATCTCTTAGAGAAACATTCCATTTGTAGGAACTTTTCATTCATGACATGTGGCATGCAATTCCTCAAGGTTGCATACATTCCTATAAGTATTGGCACACATATGAAATTGTGGGTCTAAAATCCTACACTTAGCTAATAGTTTCAAAAATATAAGAGGAATGTGTGATAAATGAGCTTGACGAAGGAGGTATGTGGTAAGGTTGTTGTATGAGTTGTATGTGTAATGAAAAAGAATGACTTGGATGAATCAACATGTGAATATATCTAGGAGTGTAATAGAATGTTGATGGGTGAAAGTGGTGAAAACAATAAAAACAAATACAACACAATCATCTCTATAACATCATAATTAGCAACAATATGCGAATTAAAATGAAATTGTAAATATATCAACCTCAAACACAATAATGGAAAAATAAGGTGAAACCCTAACTACAAAAACCATTATCCATTAATCAATCTCTTTCCTTTTTCAAAATCGAATTTATACAAGTATTCTCAATCTCATCATCATTTTTTCTTCATTACAAATTTCATTGGACCACCATGGTCAAAGACCATGGTATCTTTTTCCTTTTTTTATCTCTCTATTTGGATTACCTTTCAACAAATCCTTGTACTCTTTTCTTTACTCTTGGAACCTATGCCTAAAGAGGTTGGCCTTATTCATAACATACATAAAAACTCAAATTTTTTTATTTTTCTTGTTGGATGTCTCTTATATTCTTTCCACGACTAGTCCCATGTGATGTACGTTATGGCGGGCGTAGCAAGGAGGTTGGAGGGGGGAAGGTAGCCCCCCTTGTCAAGATTTTGTTGGGGGGGTTGCAGGGGGTCTGGGGCAGCGCCTCATGATTTTTTTTATATGCCAACCCAATAATATTTGGGAAAAATCAAGGATGGGGAGTGGACCCAAATATGGTGGTCAGACCTACCCATGGTTTTCGGCATGATGGTTTTCTGCCCATGGTATTTTGTAGATCTGATTAAAGGAAATATGGTTATGTTCTAATCTAGGGTTAATGGATTAGGGTTGATGAATGCTTTGCTATGTATATATATGTATAGTAAAATTTAAAGGAATATAATGAAAAAATAATATGGTAGTCCCGATTTTGGGATTCATGGGAAAATCTCCATGTATATTTGCTTTAAGTTCTCACCATTGTATACTTTTCTATTTTAAGAATTTGTTTTCAGGTCATTTTTGTACATGATCAAAACCTACAATTCTAACTTCCTTGGTATGTATTTTTCTCCCTCGGTAAGCATTCTCCTATACCTCAATGTGTTGTTCATCCATGCTCTTTATGACTCCAAAAGTTCCATCGATAATATAGAGTTCCATCTAACCTTCACTAGGTTTGTCCACAACCCCTTATGGTCTTTTCCATATATTCAATGGTGGTACACTTTGGCACCATCAACTCCCTTATAGTATCCTTTATAATGTATTTTTACTTTCAATGTGTCAATTTCCATTGTATTTAATCGTGTTAATTTCTGAATATCTGGTTTACATTCATTCAATTATCATCACTGAAATTGTATTGTTAACTTGCATTGTTTGATATAATCCCAACTTTGTTCCACTCATTTTTTATTTTCTAATTCCTCATGTACATGGTACATAAATGACTATCTTTGCTTTCAAAATAATACCCTTACATCAATAAAAGAATATCTAAATTTCAATATCACTTATAGTACACTAAAGAATACCTTTATATCAAGAAAATGTTGACACCTAATCCTATGGGATGGGTGTGGATATGTAATTTTGTATAATAAATAATATTAGGAAATAAGGAAGGCCAAGAGTCATTGGGAGATGAATCCCAATAGCCTCACCTCCATGTATAAATACATGTTCATTCTTCATTCAATAAGCATTCTGATTTGAGGAGTTACCTCCTGGTTTGACATGGTATCGGAGCCAGTCCCACTATTGGCATTTTTGCCTGTGGTGTAACTCCCTAGTTCCTTTGCTCAGTCAGTTTTTATGATAGTTTTTACTGCTCCTATTAAATTGTTGTACTGTAATTTTGCATTTTTTTTAAGCTATCTCTGCATTTTTTTCCCATTTCTATTTGTGCAGCCTCTGGAGATTCTGCAATTCTGCAGTCCCTGAAATTCTGCAATTTGCAGTTCCAGGAGATACCTGCTAGCAGTCCTGCAACTCTGCCATTCCAGTTTTTTTGTAACAGGCCTCTCGGCCTCCCTCTCTCCACACTCCCCACACCCCCTCACACTTCCTTGCATAGCGCTGTCTATTCTTTCAGCCCATTGTATAGTCGACTCACTGCATAACTCAACTCACATTGAAGAGCGCCCATATATTATATTCAATATCACACTTCCTATCATATTCAATATCCCTTACCGCGCTGCCTGTCATATATCGCTTACAGTGCTCATATATCATATATGAAATACGATCCAATGCCTCATCCAATACTATACGCTGTCACGCCCTCCACGCAGTTCGTATCACCTGCCCCCATCGGTCCTTCATATCATATTACGTTCTATCCACGCTATCATATGACTACCCGCTACTTATAATAACGCCTTCGTCCCACCATAATACAATACGCTCACTCCATATACAATACACCAGTCATATACCACTCTGCCCTCGTCCTACTCCCTTCTACCGCCTCCCCACTACTTGCATTACCTCCCCGCGGCTCATCATTCCCATGATTCAATACAGTTCTCCCACATGTCAATACTGCACTCCAGTAATATCAACGCCCTCCCCGCCCTTGCTACTACACTTTGTCATTTAATATCGCCCTTCGATTATCCATATTACCGCCCTCTATTTACATCATTGTCTCCTTCCATTTTTTAATACCACTCCACCTTACCACCTTTTAAAACTGCCCCCTCCACTCTCATTTAATACCACTCCACTTTATATTAAACCCCCCCACCATATTATATTCCATCTCGTCACCAATCATATAACCCATAAAAAAAATTTCTCCAAACAAAAAAAACAATATATATATATATTTGGTGCAGAATTCAGTATTTTTAGCAAAGATTTTTTGTCCTTTTGAATTCAGTATTTTTAGCAAGAGTTTTTGTCCCCTTTAATTGAGCAAATTTCCAGAGTTGAAGATTTTCTAGCAGATTTTTTCCTTTTCAAAAGATTTTTTTCTAGCAAACTAATGCATTCTCTCATCTCTATTGTTGGGGTGGTTCTCTCCGGCAAAGAGAAATATCTTGAATGGTCTCGGAAGATTAAACACACACTCATTTTTAATGAGTTGTGGAGAGGAATCTGTGAAGGACAAGAAGGAAATCCACCAGCAAAGCCCACTTCAGACAAAGAGCTCGCCATTTGGGAAAACAAGAACTGCAAGGCCTATGCCTTGATTGCAGCTTCCGTAAATGAAGAGGTGAGTCACCACATTTCATCGTTCTCAAATGCCTATGATGCCTTGAGCAAGCTAAAATAACTCTATGACTCACATTCAGAATTAGAAAATGTTCAATTGATGATTAAGCTGTTCAGTCTTGAAATGAAGAATGATGATCCCCTTGTCTTAGCTTCAGAAGTTAGATCGATCATGCATGATATTGATAGCACTGGTGTAAAAATAGACATACCTCTCATAGCACATGTTAAGGCATTATATCCAACTTACTCACATTATCTTGAGTCTTTGCAAGCAAGTGGGAACCTTGAGCATATCACCTTTGATACACTTGAGAAAAATTTTGCAGAAAGAGAGAAAGCTTTTGGGAAGATGACAGTCCCTTCATCTTCCGAAGAGGCTGCATACTTGGCACATAGAGAAAAGAGTCATGCTCCAGATTCATCCAGAGGAAGAGGTGGCAGAAGAGGAAGAGGAAGAGGAAACTTCACAGAAAGGGGGGGCAGACAATCTGACAAATCCAATCTTCATTGCACACGTTGCAATAAAGATGGACATGATGCATCCAAATGCAGAACACCTTGGGAGAAAATTGAGCAGCAAAGAAATCAAGACAAAGGTAAAAATAATGACAAAGACAAAGGTAAAGCACCTGAATCCGCTCATTATGTTCTAGCACATTGTAACAATGGAGTAACTGAAGACTTATTTGATGTTTCATTTACTTCATGGAGAGATGATTGGTTGCTAGATTCAGGAGCAACATGTCACATGACATTTAGAAAATATTTTTTGAAGAATTCATTGACAAAGTTGATGGAGCAGTATATTTCGCAGATAAATCCAAACTCAAGCCATCAGGGCTTGGCACAGTCAGGCTTAAACTGCCTGGTCTTCCAAATCATATTCTACATGAGGTTCTATACCTCCCTGAGTTGAGGAGAAACTTGTTGTCCCTGGTCCAAATCCGCCAACAAGGACACTCCATTCACTTGTTTGATGGCAAGGCAGAGGTCAGAAAAACATCCGATCACTCACTTGTCATGGAGGGAATAGAAGAAGGGAGACTCTTGAAGCTGAAAGGTTCATCTGCTCATGCTCAAAACTTTGCATTCAGTTCACATCATGATGAAGGTACATTTCCATCAAGTCTTTTATGGCATGCTAGATTTGGACACTTAAATTATGACAGACTTCGTTTGTTGAAGAAAAATGGTGTTGATGGACTGCCTACAATTCCTAGAAAACCTAAGGAATGTGATGCATGTATTCTAGGAAAGCATAGCAAACAGCCATTTCATGATTCACACTCAGGAGCACATAGGAAACTTGAACTTGTTCATTCAGATTTATGTGGCCCTATGCCTATTGCTTCTGCAAATGGAAACAAATACATGATGACATTTATTGATGAATACACCAGAATGTGTTGGATTTACTTACTGAAGAATAAGTCTGATGCTTTTCAAACTTTCAATAATTTTCATGCATGGATTGAAAATGATGCACAAACACATATTGGCTCTCTACGTACTGATAATGGAAAAGAATACACTTCAAATGAATTTGAAAATTATCTTCGTCAACATGGAATCAAACATCAAACAACTGTGCCATATAATCCCCAACATAACGGTGTAGCTGAAAGAATGAACAGAACTATTTTAAATATGGTTCGCTCCATGTTATTTTTCAAGAATGTAAAATTGATGTTTTGGGCTGATGTAGTTCTATGTGCTGTTTACATAAAGAATAGGTGTCCTTCAAGTTCAATTAGAAACAAAACTCCTTTTGAAATGTGGCATAGCCACATTCCTTCGGTAAAGCATTTCAGGGTCTTTGGGTCCACCTGTTATGCCTTGATACCCAAGGGTCAAAGGAACAAACTTGGTGCTAGAAGCAGAAAATGTATCTTCTTGGGGTACTACAATACCTCCAAAGGATATCGTCTCTATGATGAAACAAATAAGAAGTTTGTGATAGAAAGAGATGTCATATTTCTTGAATCTTCCAAGAGTGACAAGGTTGTTGAGCGGCAACTTGATCACCTGGATAGATTCACACATGCAAAGTCTTTCCAAGAATTTGATAATGTGATTCCACACCTTGAAGGGGGGATTCCGATATTGAATCAAACTGTGGAATCATATCCTGAAGCACTCTCTCTCCCACATGAAGAAACAACCACGGATGACACATTGGATGATGTGATTGACAGAATTGGGAGATTGAATCTTGAATCAATCCCAACTCAGTCAAGTGACCAGCCTGGGCCATCTCAAAAAGGTCCTCCCAAATGGCTGACAAAGACACTGGAGGATGTTCATCCTGATGAGGTTGGAAAAACAGGAACAAGAAGTTCCACTCAAGAAATCGAAGGTGATGTAGATAATTCTGATTCCCCTGTTGATATGGATATTGCTTATAACTGTGAATTGAGTTTGTCTACAGATCATGAACCAACTTCCTTCAAAGAAGCCGCTTCTTATGATGAATGGAAAGAAGCGATGCAGAAGGAGTATGATGCCTTGATAAAGAATGGCACTTGGAAGCTGGTTGATTCGCCTTTGGGAACGAAACCAATTGGCTGTAAGTGGGTCTACAAGAACAAGTACAAAGAAAACGGCTCACTTGACAAGCACAAGGCCAGGCTTGTGGCAAAAGGTTTTACACAAAAAGGAGGAGTCGGTTATGAAGAAAATTTTTGTCCCACAGCAAAATGGACCACCATCCGAACTCTCTTTTCCCTAGCAGCTCAGAATGGATGGAAAGTCCATCAGATGGATGTAAAAATAACTTTTTTGAATGGAGATCTAAAGGAGAAAGTTTATATGTCCTAGCCAGAAGGATTTGTGGTAAAGGGTCAAGAACACAAAGTTTGCAAACTTGTAAAATCCTTCTATGGCCTCAAGCAAGCACGACGAGCCTGGTATGAGAAATTAACCGAGCATCTTTTGAAACTTGACTTCAAACATTTTGATCTTGATGATGCAACTTTGTTTGTTAAGAAAGTTGGAAAAACAGTTGTATATCTTGCGGTATATGTAGATGATCTTTTGATAACAGGAAACAATGAGAGCTATATTGCATCCATGAAGAAAGAGTTGAAGAAAGGTTTTGAAATGACTGATTTGGGTCATGTTCATTACTATTTGGGTATTGAAGTAATTCAACATCCTAAATTCATATTTCTTTCTCAAAATAAATACATTGGAGATCTCTTGAACAAATTTGGCATGGATGACTGTAAACCCTTAAGCACTCCAATGGAACAAAACTTGAAGCTCACATCTATTGAAGGGAAGGAATTTGAGGATGCAACTAAGTATAGACAGCTTGTAGGAAGTCTTATCTATATGACCACCACCAGACCTGACATTTCATTTGCTGTTGGAATCCTCTCAAGGTTCATGCAAAAACCTTGTGAAGGACATTGGTCTGCTGCAAAAAGAGTGCTAAGGTACTTGAAGGGGACTCAAGACTTTGGACTCAAATATACACAGGTAGGCGACTTCAGCTTGATCGGATATTCTGATTTAGACTTTGATGGCGACAAAGAAACAGGGGTGTCTACTATAGGTTACACCATGAGTCTTGGATTAGGAGCTGTCTCATGGAGATCACGCAAACAGTCAGTTCCAGCAGATTCCACGACCGAGGCAGAATATGTGGCGGTAGCTAAAGCAACAAAGGAAATTGTGTGGCTCCGGAAAATCCTGGAAGATTTGCAGATGAAACAAATGTATTCCACTCCACTCATGATCGACAACACTTCTGCAATAAAGTTGGCCGAGAACCCAAAGTTCCATGATCGAACAAAGCACATCAATACAAAGTACCATCTCATTCGACATCATGTTCAGGCCAAAACCATCCATCTACATCATTGTTCCATAAATGAGCAAACTGCTGACATCTTCACCAAAGCACTTGGAAGAGAAAAGTTTGAAAAGTTCAGATCGATGCTTGGACTCACCAACATCCCTTCGGATTAAAGGGGGGAATGTTGACACCTAATCCTATGGGATGGGTGTGGATATGTAATTTTGTATAATAAATAATATTAGGAAATAAGGAAGGCCAAGATTCATTGGGAGATGAATCCCAATAGCCTCACCTCCATGTATAAATACATGTTCATTCTTCATTCAATAAACATTCTGATTTGAGGAGTTACCTCCTGGTTTGACAGAAAAAAACATATAAATTTCAATATTATTGATTAAAAAAAAAAAAAAAATCCAAATTTCAATATCATGAATAATACACTATAGTTATTTTAGACAATATACATAAAACAAAGAATCACCAATACATACAAGATGTTAATTGTGTATACAAATTACAATGGTAAAAAAATAAACATATTCTAAAAAAACCAAACATTTTATAATACTAGAAAGATAAAAAAAACTACATTTAACCTAGCAACATATATATATATATATATATATATATATACACACACATTCAAAAATTTTAAATATACCATGAATTGTCCACCATATATTAGATGCTTTAATAGTCTAAAATGTGTACAATCAATAATTTCATAGCAAAGTCCTGAGGATGTGGTATAATAGTTAGGTGGGGAAGTTTGGTCCCCATAGGCCTTGTGGTCCAATCCCACGTTAGACTATGTATACCTGAGAGTTGCTCTAGGCATGATCTCTTCAATGAAAAAATCTATAAGTTCATAGCAATTCATTTTACAAACCCTTTTGTGCATGTTTATTTTTGTGTGGTCTTGTCTCTAGGGTACATAAGGTACATCATGTATTTGTATAATGATGATCCAGATTTATGCAGGAACGCAACAGAATACAGATATAACCATAAACAAAGAGATGCAGTGGAAATAATGCTTCATTTTATTAATAAAAGAATGACTGAAATAATCTTACAAACATAATGGAAACAAGCTAGGGTGTTGGTAGCATATCTCTGAGAAGAGTTGTGGCGTATGCAGGCCTCTAAACTATGTTACATTGAGGCTTGAAGGCCTATTACAGACATAATGGAAATAGATGAGCTAGGGTACTGGCAACGCTTATCTCTAAGAAGAGATGTGTCGGCTAGCAACCCCTGAATTGTCTTACAATGAGACATTATGGAAATAAATGAGCTAGGGCACTAGTACTGTATCCCTGAGAAGAGATGTGTTAGCTACCAGCCCCTGAATTGTGTTACAATGAGGCTTGAAGGCCTATTTATTGTTGAGAAATAATGTAAAATCTGAAACATCCAAAAACCTAACCCTAAGAGATGAAGCGACAAAACTATGGGTCTCGTTTGGGTAAATTGGTGTTTCAACTTCCCGGGGATGTAACTTTGGCATTCGATCTCAATTTGACACGCTCAATAGCTTGTTAGAAAGATATATCTGAGGACTACAACTTTTGAGTGAGAAACATTGGTCTACAACCCATGTAGCTCCTGGTTTCCCCAAAAATTGTCGTTTATAGCCTCAAAACCACTCTAGAAGTTCAGGACCCGAAAAACTGCTAAAAATAGTAAGTTGTGCGGAAACTTACAAACTGAAAGAATTGATGGTGGGGATTCAAATGGAATCGGTGGGTGGCCAATAATATTCACCTGGATCATTAAGTCCCCAAAATGGCTCTGGGAGTGCAAAACCCGAAAACCTGCTAAAAATAGTAAGCGGTGCGGAAGCTGAAAAATTGAAAGTATTGATACTGCAGGTCTAAATGGAATAGGTGGGTGGCCACCGCTATCCACTTGGATCATTCCTCCCTCATTAGGAAGCAATGGTCCCCATTGTGTTAAGTTCCTCCCTTGGGGGGGGGATTATGCTGAACATGGTATTGGATTTGTCCAGGATGTAGTGGACCTGTTGGCGGGCGTGCTAGATGTAGATGTGCCGTCGATGGGCAACGATTGAAGGATCTGGGAAAATTTATCCATCATCGCGTTCCTTTGTTTCTCGATGGCCTCCTTGAGCAATATTTTGTTAGGATCTCTTGCTCCCTCGTCTTTCTTTCCTTCTACCATGGGGGATCGTTGGGGTTCACGAGGTTGAACTCCTTATACCCTGGTCGTGTCAGGGACATGAAAAGAAAATTAGAGAAAGAGAAGACCGCTCTGATACCACTGATCCAGATTTATGTAGGAACGCAATAGAATATAGATATAACCATAAACACAGAGATGCAGTGGAAATAATGCTTTATTTTATTAATAAAAGAATGAGTGAAATAAGCTTACAAGCATAGTGGAAACAAGCTAGGGTGCTAGTAGCGTATCTCTGAGAAGAGTTGTGGTGTACGCAGGCCTCTGAACTGTGTTACATTGAGGCTCGACAACCTATTATAGACATAATGGAAATAGATGATCTAGGTTACTGGCAACGCTTATCTCTGTGAAGAGATGTGTCGGCTAGCAACCCTTGAATTATGTTACAATGAGACATGATGGAAATAAACGAGCTAGGGCACTAGTAGTGTATCCCTGAGAAGAGATGTGTCGGCTACCAGCCCCTGAACTGTGTTACAATGAGGCTCGAAGGCCTATTTATTGTTGAGAAACAATGTAAAATCCGAAACGTCCAAAAACCTAACCCTAGGAGATGAAGCGACAAAACTATGGGTCCCGTTTGGGTAGATTGGTGTTTCAACTTCCCGGGGACGTAACTTTGGCATCCGATCTCTGTTTTACATGCTCAATAGCTCGTTAGAAATATATCTCCGAGGACTACAAATGTTGAGTGAGAAACATTGGTCTATGACTCATGTAGGGCCTCAAAATGACTCTGGAAGTTCAGGACCCGAAAAACTGCTAAAAATAGTAAGTTATGCTGAAACTTACAAACTAAAAAAACTGATGGTGGGGATTCAAATGGAATAGGTGGGTGACCACCAATATCCACCTAGATCATTAAGTCCCCAAAAAGGCTCTGGGAGTGCAGAATCTGAAACCTGCTAAAAATAGTAAGCGGTGTAGAAGCTGAAAAACTGAAAGTATTGATGCTGCAGGTCCAAATGGAGTAGGTGGGTGGCCACCGATATCCACCTGGATCATTCCTCCCTCATTAGAAAGCAATGGTCCCCATTGCGTTAAGTTCCTCCCTTGGGGGGGGGGGGGGGATTATGCTGAACATGGTATTGGTTTTGTCGAGGATGTCGCAGAGCTGTTGGCGAACATGCTAGATGTAGATGTGTCGTCAGTGAGCAGCCATTGAAGGATCTGGACAAAGTTATCCATCATCGCATTCCTTTGTTTCTTGATGGCCTCCTCGAGCAATATTTTGATAGGATCTCCTGCTCCCTCTTCTTTCTTTCCTTCTTCCGTGGGGGATCGTCGGGGTTCACGAGGTTGAACTCCTTATACCCTGGCCGTGTTGGGGACATGAAAAGAAAAGTAGAGAAAGAGCAGACCGCTCTGATACCACTGATCCAGATTTATGCAGGAACGCAATAGAATACAGATATAACCATAAACACAGAGATGCAACAGAAATAATGCTTCATTTTATTAATAAAAGAATGACTGAAATAAGCTTACAAGCATAATGGAAACAAGCTAGGGTGCTGGTAGCATATCTCTGAGAAGAGCTATGGCGTATGCAGGTTTTTGAACTGTGTTACATTGAGGCTCGAAGGCCTATTATAGACAAAATGGAAATAGATGAGCTAGGGTACTGGAAACGCTTATCTCTGTGAAGAGATGTGCCGGCTAGCAACCCTTGAATTGTGTTACAATGAGACATGATGGAAATAAACGAGCTAGGGCACTAGTAGTGTATCCTTGAGAAGAGATGTGTTGACTACCAGCCCCTGAACTGTGTTACAATGAGGCTCAAAGGCCTATTTATTGTTGAGAAACAATGTAAAATCTGAAACGTCCAAAAACCTAACCCTAGGAGATGAAGCAGCAAAACTATGGGTCCCGTTTGGGTAAATTAGTGTTTCAACTTCCTGGGGACGTTACTTTGGCATCCGATCTCCGTTTGACGCGCTCAATAGCTCGTTAGAAAGATATATCCGAGGAATACAACTTTTGAATGAGAAAAATTGGTCTATGACCCATGTATCTCTCAGTTTTCCCAAAAAGCGTCGTTTAGGGCCTCAAAACGGCTCTGGAAGTTCAGGACTCGAAAAACTACTAAAAGTAGTAAGTTGTGCTGAAACTTACAAACAAAAAGTACTGATGATGGGGATTCAAATGGAGTATTTGGGTGGCTACCAATATCCACCTGGATCATTAAGTCCCCAAAACGGCTTTGGGAGTGCAGAATCCGAAAACCTGCTAAAAATAGTAAGCAGTGCGGAAGCTGAAAAATTGAAAGTTTTGATGCTGCAAGTCCAAATGGAATAGGTGGGTGGCCACCGATATCCACCTTGATCATTCCTCCCTCATTAGGAAGCAATGGTCCCCATTGCGTTAAGTTCCTCCCTGGGGGGGGGGGATTATGCTGAACATGGTATTGGATTTGTCCAGGATGTCGTGGACCTGTTGGCAAGTGTGCTGGATGTAGATGTGCCATCGGTGGGCAGCCATTGAAGGATCTGGGCAAATGTATCCATCATCATGTTCCTTTGTTTTTCGATGGCCTCCTCGAGCAATATTTTGATAGGATCTCCTCCTCCGTCATCTTTCTTTCCTTCTGCCATGGGTGATCATCGGGGTTCACGAGGTTGAACTCCTTATACCCTGGGCATGTCGGGGACATGAAAAGAAAAATAGAGAAAGAGTAGACCGCTCTGATACCACTGATCCATTTTTATGCAGGAACGCAACAGAATACAGATATAACCATAAACATAGAGATGCAACAGAAATATTGCTTCATTTTATTAATAAAAGAATGACTGAAATAAGCTTACAAGCATAATGGAAACAAGATAGGGTGCTGGTAGTGTCTCTCTGAGAAGAGCTATGGCGTACGCAGGCCTCTGAACTGTGTTACATTGAGACTCGAAGGCCTATTATAGAAATAATGGAAATAGATGATCTAGGGTACTGGCAACGCTTATCTCTGAGAAGATATGTGTTGGCTAGCAACCCCTGAATTATGTTACAATGAGACATGATGGAAATAAATGAACTAGGGCACTGGTAATGTATCCCTGAGAAGAGATGTGTCGACTACTAGCCCCTGAACTGTCTTACAATGAGGCTCGAAGGCCTATTTATTGTTGAGAAACAATGTAAAATCCGAAATGTCAAAAAACCTAACCCTAAGAGATGAAGCGGCAAAACTATGGGTTCTGTTTGGGTAAATTTGTGTTTCAACTTCCCAGGGAAGTAACTTTGGCATCCGATCTCCGTTTGATGCGCTCAATAGCTCGTTAGAAAGCTCTATCTGAGGACTTCAACTTTTGAGTGAGAAACATTGGTCTATAACCCATTTAGCTCTCAGTTTCCCCAAAAAGCATTGTTTAGGGCCTCAAAACAGCTCAAAAAGTTCAGGGCCCAAAAAACTGCTAAAAATAGTAAGTTGTGTTAAAACTTACAAACTGAAAGAAATAATGGTGGGGATTCAAATGGAATCGATGGGTGGCCATCAATATCTACCTGGATCATTAAGTCCCCAAAATGGCTCTAGGAGTGCAGAACCCGAAAACCTGCTAAAAATAGTAAGTGGTGCGGAAGCTGAAAAATTGAAAGTATTTATGCTGTTGGTCCAAATGGAATAGGTGGGTGGCCACCGATATCCACCTGGATCAAGTGAACTCATAATTTTTTTTATATATTATTTAAAATGAAAATGAAAATTTTTTTTTGACAATATATTATCACTAAAAATAAATTTCAAACTTCATGGAAATAACACTTAAAAAAAAAAATCCGTCATGAAAAGTTACTTTTTCGGTGGGAACTTTCCCCTCAAATTATTACTATAGGAACTTTAAAAATTCGGTTCCCATTGAGACTATATGGTTTGGAATAGAAACATATAGTCTAGCTTTGAGAAAAACCTAGCTAGCCTGCCCTTGCTCGGGTGACCAACTACTCTTTCTTGAGGTACTTATTCCGAACGGAAATACAAACAGATTTGGACAAAGAATTCAGGGGAATCAGCTGACTTGGTTTCCATACTTAACATGACGAAAGCGTAAATCCCGTTAGTTAGTGAAAAAATCCCAACACTTCCGGTCAATCCCCACTATTGCAAGAATACTTTGTCCTACTTTACGACTTTCGCTTTCGCCCGAAGGCTTCGGAGCATTAGTGAAATTAAAACTCTGTCGGGGCCCAATGAAGAAAGCATGTTTTAAGACTTGCGAGGACGTGGGAGATTTCCACTTTTGTTGAACCCTGAGCTCCAGAACTTTTGAAATATTTTCTCATGTGCCTCTAATTTTTTTATTTGAAAACTTTTTACGTCATATTTAAAAATACTTTAATAATATACCATCACAATCTATTCTAAACCACTTAAACTATCTACTCAACAATACATATTACTATGTACCCATCGCCATCTATTCTAAACCCCTTAAGCTACCTACTCAACCATCAATACTACTATTCATGGTATTCTAGGCCCTTAGGCTACCTGCTCAATAGTCTATACTAGTATTCATGGTATATTTCATCGTATATAATCCATCGGATTATAAACCAATTAAAATATTACAATCTATATACTACCTAGCAATTCCTGCAATAATTTAACAATGTTAGAATTAATTTAACGATGTTAGAACTTGTGTGTATTTAAGTAAAATTAAATGAAAAAATCAATGTTCCACCATTCGAGATTGGAAACGGGGATATGCACAAGGGTAAGTATAAGTATATAAGTAATTTCTGGATACATACAAGAGAATGTATATAAGCAACATCAAAATTTAGGGATATTTAGGAAAAATTAAAGGAAACTAGGAGACATGAGAGCCATAAAAATTATAAAATTATTAAAAATCTAATATATAAAAATAAAAAAATAAAATCCTAACAATATGTTAATAACTGAATATAATATAGTAAATCTTATTAGTTATGAAATGCACATCTAAATATGATCATCATTTCGTATTAGAATATTGTGAATTAAATTTTCATTTGACATTTTAGCAATCATCAATGTAAATTTAAAAATAAATTACTAAATTGAATCTATCATTTGACATTATGAAATATTCCATCTAAATTCATCATTTGGCAATGGGAATTAATATTATGCAAAGTACATCTAAATTAAATTCATCATTTGCCAATGGGCATTAAAACTACTAAAGGTACATCTAAATTAAATTCATCATTTGACAATTGAAACTAAGCAATGCACATTAAAAATTAAATCCATCATATGGCAATGACATTTGAAGCTTAAAACAACCATATAAAACTGAATTAAAACTAAACATAAAAAACAGTGAAATACAAAAAATGTTTTTTAATTGTTATTAGCCAAAAAATTCAGAAAAATATCCCTCTTGCATCCCCCTCCTTCCCCTTAGGAGAGACACATTTCGTCACCAGAAAAACACCCCTAGAGTTTTCCCAAATTTTCTTCGAAAAAAAAGTGGAAAAATTTCCCAGCCCACCGTGGGAACGCGTCATGTGAAACACTGGAAAAAACTCAATTAAAAACCCAAAAAGTTATTAATTAAAGGACCTTGCAAGCACCAAACAGTCTTGTCAAGTAGAAGGTAAGGAAGATTACAGTACTCTTTTTGCCATTTGCACCAAACTGTCTTGTCAAGTTGTAGGTAAGGAAGAGTACAATCCTTTGAAAATGTTTTCTTTTGTTTTCCTTTTCAGAATTTTGAAAGAAATAAGGACGAGTGTATTTGGTATTTGATTTGGGAGTTTCATTATGCTATTCTTGAGGCGAGAGTTTAAATAATAAATTTTATTTTTAAATAAAGAAAAGGATTTAATATTTTGAAAATCTCACAAAATCTTAAGCCTAAAATTATATTTTTTTAAATTTTAATAATTAAAATAAAAAATATCATGAGATATTTGCTAAAAATATTTATAACAAAAGATTAGAAAAACTTAATCATTCGATTCTTCTATTTGTTCGATAAATTTTATAACTGGATTACAGTGAAAAGTACGTAATCGAAAATTTAAAATTCTAAGAAACTTTAAGTAAAATCTAAAACATCAAAAAAAAAATTTCAATCATTAGATCTTTGCTTAAAAATAATTATAACAAAGATTAGAAAAGCTTAATGATTCGATTCTTCTATTTGTACGATAAATTATATTCGTTTACGCTAGGCATTTCACACTTTTATTGATAGAGACAGTTTGACTAAAAACGTTGTGAAAGACGAAATATAATATTTTGATAGTTGAAGTTGACAGATTCATAATCGAGGAGAAAGTTGCTCCTTCCTCGTAACTTAATTAACGATAAATTTAAACTTTCACTTGGTTTGCATCATGACCAGTCAATTGTTGGTCGTTACAGTTTGCTGGAGTAATTATTACACTTCTATGGAATCTGTAATTTCTATCCTTAGGATCCTAGTTACCGGTTTGGAAGTTTACCAACATCTGCGGATTTCAGTGTAACGGCAAACTTCTACATGGTATCAGAGCACAGGGATTTATAATCAATGCACAAGTAATTTTTTATTTGCACGTTGAGAAGACTGAAGCAACAACAAAGGATGGAGTCTAAATTGGAGTTTCCACAATCCACAATTCTTACTCCATATAATTGCTTCGAATGGAATCCAAAGATTCTATTTCATCTTAGAATTAGAGACTTATTTCGAGTAACCATGGAAACAGAAGTTGAACCAACATTGGAAGTGGAGAAAACAAGATATTTAAATCGCATGGACGAGGCCTTCCACATGCTATGTTTATATATCTCTCCAGAACTGCTATTTCATGTTGAATCATGTTCAACTCCAAATGAAGTATGGAAAACTTTGGAAGGATTGTTTGGAAAACAAGATGAAATGCAGGGTCACATTCTCGAAAATGAGTTAAACTCATTAGATCTAAGAAATTTTGAGAACATTCAAGATTTCTTCGCAAGGTATAAAGCCTTGTTGCTTCAGCTGAAAGGATGCGGGATCGACAAACACAAGCAAGAAAGTCAGTTGATTCTTTCCATTTTATCAAAACTTGGACCAGAGTATGCAGTATTCGTCTCTACATTCCACACAAGATCTGCAACTGGTGCAGCTTGGAAGATTCCCTCACTAGATTCTTTTATTCAGTGTTTGATGCATGAACAAGATAAGCTCATCAAAATGGGAACACTTAAAAAATTCCAAAGCACATGCACTTACTGTGCATGCAAAAGGAAAGGCAAATTCCAAAGACCATCATAAAGGAAAAGGGAAGAAGGATCTTGATCCAAGAAAGGGAGAAAATCCCAAACCCCCTGATGGATCATCCAGCTCATAGGAAAGGAAAGGAACGAAAGGGAAATCAATGTGCAATTATTTCCACTGTGGTTTCACCCTGAATCTACATGCATGAAGAAGACTATAGATCTTATGGTGTAGACACTCCATCAACACAATCTTGGAGACCACATTCCTGAGAATGCCAAGAAGAAGTCTGGAGAGAAATCACTAGAACCAAGAGGTAATGGGCATGCTTTGATTGCGCTTGATTCTACACTGCAAGAATGGATCATCGATTCAAGAGCTTCACGTCATATGGCTTCTTCAAAGAAATCATTTTCTTCTCTAAATGCATACTCAGGACCTCCTATTCTCATGGGGGACAGTTCTGCAGTTGCAACAACTCGACAAGGAAGAGTGCAATTCCAAGATGGAAATTTTGAGAATGTCTTGCATATTCCAAGGCTTTCTATGAATCTTCTCTCAGCATATCATATGACACACACAGGTAGCAGAAGGAAAGTGGAATTTACCCTGGATTCCGTGAGCATTTATGACATGCAAACCAACTTGAAAATTGCATCTGGCAAGGTAAATGATCAATCTCATCTGTATACATTTTCTAATTTTGTTCCTCAATCAGATTCTATTTTGATACTTACGCATGCAAATGAAGAAAGTAGGATTTGGCACGAGAGATTTGGGCACTTGAATTTCAGATATATGTAGCAGCTTAGCAAGAAAGGGATGGTCAAAGGAATGCCGCCGACCATTGAATTTTAAAATAGTTTTTGTAATGGATGTGCTCTTGGAAATCATCCACAAGACAAGTTCGAGAAGGGGCATGCATCGAGAGCCTCTTCACCTTTGAAACTTGTACACAATGATCTCATGGGTCCATTTCAAGTGCTTTCAATGAGCAAAGAAATATATGTGTTGTCATTTATAGATGATTACATGAGATTCACTTGGGTTTACTTCTTGAAACTCAGTCTGAATTTTTTCAACATTTAAATATTTTCAAAGTTCATGCAGAAAATCAGTCTCGAAAACGCATCAAGATACTCCGCACAGATAATGGGATGGAATATGTCAACTAAGATATCAAGAATCTTTGTAATGAAACAGGCATACAGTTCCTTACACTCCACAACAAAATGGGGTGGTTGAAAGGAAGAATCGATCTTTGAAAGAGATGGCCAATTGCATGTTGCATGCAAGATCCCTTTTGTCAAAATTGTGGGCTGAAGCTATCAATTGTGCCTCATACATCCATAACAGATATCCTCATAAATCTGTTACTGGAAAAACAACTTTTGAGGCTTGGACTGGCATGCAACCTGAAGTCAGTCATTTCCGCATTTTCGGATCTCAAGCATGGGCTCGCATTCCTATAGAGAAGAGAAAGGCTTTGGAGCCTCAAAGTAAAGAATGCATGTTTTTTGGATATTCTGATGAAGTCAAAGAGTACAGATTGCTTGATATCAACACTAAAGAGCTCTTTATTGAAAGGAGTGTAAAGTTTGATGAAGATATTTTGCATGCACCAGCCGATGAACTTGTTACCAAGTTTCCATCACCACTCATTAATGAGTATGGAGATGAAACTTCAGATTAGAATTCTGATGAAGATGAGCCTTTGCCGGTGACATCTGATGGACCACCAGTTGTTGAACATCGAGATCATACTTCTGCATGTAGTTCGAAAGATTCTCGACCACCTTCAACACGAAAATGGCATAGCATGAGTGATCTCCTTGATGGTCCTACCTCTATACCTCAGTTTAAGGAAGACCCGCAAGCACTCTTAGTTATGGAGCCATGGATGCCCATGCATGCTTATATGATGCATGCATTTGATCCACCGACTTATGCATAAGCAATTGGGCATCCTCAATGGGAAGCAACAATGGATGAGGAATATAACTCTCTCATTGAGAACCAGACTTGGGATTTGGTTCCGCTACCTTCCAATTGTAAACTTGTGAGGTAAAAGTGGGTCTACCAGACCAAGAAAGCAGCAAATGGCCAAGTTAGTCAATATAAGGCACGATTGGTAGAAAAAGTTTTTCAGTAGGTACATGGTGTTGACTATGATGAGACTTTTTCTCCAATGGAAAAAATGGATTCCTTTTGGCTAGCTCTCTCCATTGCAGCAACAAGAGGATGGGAGGTGCATCATATAGATGTGAAGAATGGCTTTCTTCACGGTGATCTCGAGGAGGAAATCTACATGGAGCAACCATAGGGATACATGCACAATTCATCTATGGTATGCAAACTAAATAACTCTCTCTATGGGCTCAAGCAAGCACCTATAGCATGGTATGAAAAGATATATTCTTATTTGTTATCTCAAAATTTTTTACGCTGCAAATCTAATTCTAATGTTTATTTTTTGAAGAAAATTTACTCCATGTTGATCATAGTACTCTACGTAGATGATCTTTTGATAACAGGTAGTTCAGCTTCTGTCATTACTGAGATTAAAACTACATTGCACAAGCAGTTTTCTATGACAGACATGGGATTGTTAAATTTCTTCCTTGGACTAGAGATCAATCAGAGTGGTTTTGGGATTACCATTTCTCAACCAAAGTATGCTAGAGATCTTTTGGCACGATTTCACATGAGTGACTGCAAGCCAACAACCACACCTTTATTTTTAGGGATAAAACTTGAGAATGGAAAAGACACCATTGGTTGATTGCACATTGTACCGTCAACTTGTGGGAAGTCTGTTTTATCTCACTCACTCCCATCCTGATCTCTCATATGCAATAGGAGCAGTTTCAAGATACATGCAGGAGCCACATGAGTTACACTGGCACGCTGCAAAGCGCATCCTTCGATATATCCAAGGAACAATCACCTATGGGATTCATTATGCAACCAATTGTTCTTTGAAACTCATTGGGTTTAGAGATTCAGATTGGGCTGGCAACATCATTGATCGCAAGTCCACCTCCGTTTATGTACTTAGTTTGGGATCCAGCCCAATTTGTTGGTTAAGCAATAAGCAGGCTGCCATTTCATTTTCATCAGCAAAGGCAGAGTAAGAGGAGCATTCGATGCCACTATTCAGTCCATTTGGCTACAACATTTCCTATCTGAGCTTGGGATCAATGTCCATTGTCCAATTGTCATTTGGTGCGATAATCAAAGTACGCTAAAGTTTTGTAGAGATCCAGTGCAGAGGCACCAGAACAATCACATCGAGATCCACATGCACTTCATAAGAGAAATCATTCATGATTAGATCATCGATCTTCGGTACTGTCCTAGTTCTGAGCAGACTGCTGATATCTTCACCAAGACTTTCACTAAGTAGAAGTTTCGATTCCCACGAGATCGTCTCGGGGTGAAGGACATGACTGCCTAGCAGTTGTCTTTTCTCTACTTTTGCATTATATTTTGAAGGGGGGTTTTTATTCCCACTGGATTTTCCTTCTTTCCTCATTTCATGCATTGTATATGGGTACCTAAAACGGTCGTGTTGCAGAGACTCATTCATTTTGCATCACACTCACCTAAGTTATGCTTATATTCCCCCGAGCTACGTTTGACGGGTGTGTTGGAGTAATCACCACACCTCTATGGAATCCATAATTCCCACCCTGGGGATCCTAATTACCGGTTAGAATTTTACCAACATCTGCGGATTTTAGTGTAATGGAAAACCTCTACACAGTGATATCCCACAATTTCCACACACCTTTTCCTCAAACTAACCTTATTTATATGTTGCCAACCAGATACGGAACATTGAGGTGGAATGATATAAATCTGGACTAGATTTTTAGCTTTTTGTGGTACTACAGAAATGGGTATCCATTCATAACTTAAACACCTTATAGAAAGGTGTTTATGGACAGTTGTGATACTCAGAAGAAGAATTGCAATGAAGAGATTGCAGAAAATTGGACAGTCGATCTTCGTGTGAAGTACTTTGGAAGAGACAAAATCATGAATATAAATTCCATCGCAAGTAATTTGAATGACCACTATGAAATCATGCAACACCTCTCCTTCAGCTAAGTCGTCCAACTTCGGAAGTGGACATAATAGTTTTATTCTGAGAGAATTCCTGCCCTCTTGCTCTTGCCTCAATGTGAAAAATGACTTAGATTCCGAATCTGGTAATGATGAAATTCCCCACTTCATTGTCTGTGATGAATATGATGATCAGTATTACAACAATAAGGATCCCGAATTTTCAGTTAATTCTTATTCTATTGAATCTTCCTCTGATCCATTCACTTCTATTTCAACCACTAGATGTTCCAATGATTGTTTGAGCTCAGAAATTGACAGGTAGGCAGAAGAATTTATAGCCACGTTTTACCAGCAGAGGCATCTATAGCGTCAAGATTCCTATGTGAAATGCCAAGAAATTTTGGCTACATGATCCAATTAGTTATTTATGCAATGTTGTACTTGTCATTAATGGCAAACTATGGAGGTTACATTGTCAAGTTTTCCACTAAAACAAATTCGCCAGATATTTTGTTAGGTTGGTAGTTTCTAGAGTTTAAATTTAGGAATAGTTGGTTAGTCATTTATGTATGTGTTACTTAAAATTAGCATGTCTATGGTTAGTATTCCAAAAATCCAAAAATAAATTAGAATTTTTTTCGAGGGTTTATTTAATCTTATATTTTCCAACAATTGAATTAATTGAAGTTAGAGTGCTGTGTAATTATAGAAAATTTTCGAGGGTTTATTTAATCTTATATTCTCAAACAATTGAATTGATTGAAGTTAGAGAGATGGGGTTTTATTGTATGCTATTGTGTGAGAGCTGCGGCTTTATTGTATGTTATTGTGTGATTTTTTACTATGAGTTATTTATTTATTAATGCTTAACTACTATAACTATTTGATCTCCTCCTTTATCTCTTTTACTGTAATTAGAGCCAAAGGAACCCAACATTCTATAGTGCCAAAATAGATTCACATTAAAAATAAAGAAACCATTTTTCACTTAAAGGTTTTTTTTTTCAGCAACCATTATTTATTTACTAGTCATCCGCCGACTGCTGAAAACTATGCTATTTGAGTCATATATGGATGAGCAATGCTTTTCTTCCATCATATTATGTTATAAAACTATGCTTTTTGGGTGCATAAGATATATTAGATATTGTACCTAATTTGAGGGTTGGAATAAGCCTCACCTATTATATTTTATGAGGTCATGGCCCAAGATTAAAATGATTAACTTATGGAAAACAAGAAGGTTGATGAGGTATTATTGTTTTTCATTCAAGAATATTTGGATTACAATGTTTGGATTAAAACATTGTTTCCAAGATCACAAAGACAATTAGGTTTAGAAAAGTTTGAAATATTTTGTAAATGATACAGAGTGAAAGGAAGAAAATCACTATTTTGATAGAAGAAACATAAGATTTTGACATTGAAGAAATAATAAGGGACATTGTGGAAAGCCCTCTTGAAGCAGAATAATATATATAGGACATCGAGAGTGCAATTATCTTGAAAAAAATTGAAATAATTGTTGAAGAAACTCTAGAAGAAAAATTCGATGTTGTACAAGATGTAAGGAAGGAGGGAGATAAAGAAATTGAAGTTGGAAAATAAATCGAAATTGCTTTTGCAACAAGAAGTAAGAACATAGTAGTGAAATTTGAATTTGATTATGAGACTGAATTAATTTTTCTTGAAGAGTGGCTTGCAAAACCTAATATGATGAAGATGAAAGTAGGTAAAGAGAATTTTTTATCACTACCATAATAGAAGGAATAGAAAGTGTAAAAGAAACCATCAAAATTATTGAAGCTATTGCAACAATAAAAAAGGAGATAAAAGAAAATGAAGATGTTTTTTCAATATTATTGATGATATAAAAATTCAATCAGCACTAACTGAGTTACAAGAAAATGAAAAAAAATAAGTAAATGAAGATAGATAATGAAACAAGGAAGTATTGAAAAAGATTGGAGTAAAAATAAAAGAAAAGAAAAAAGAAAAATATGAAAAATAAAATGTTTAGATAAAAAGAAAAGAATCATATACATATGTCGAAATTTCTAATAATTCCTTAACAAACAGTGAGGAACAAAATTTTCTCTGTCAACACAGAGATTTTAAACACAAACTTGTAGGTGAAGCAAAACACTCTATTTTATTAAAGCATTGGTCTGTTACAAAAGAAAACTTTTCCCTCAGAATTGTTGTTCAAGATTACACCTCCTTCAATTCGCTGCTACACACACAACTCTTTTCTCTCGGCATACATAGTCACACACACACTAAAAACTAAAATTACATTCGCTATATGAAAAATGGTTGTGGCCAGTAAAAAACCTAATCTAGTTTAATTCCATTCAATGGCTCTAGAAACATTCAACAACTCTATACTTGGGGTCGAATGACACACAGGCCGTGTTAGCTCTCGCAATGCGTCACTGTGCAGGGACCTTAAGGTCTGGACTGAACATTGACGTTGTGCTCCCGCAGTGCATATCTGTCGTCGATCTTTGGTTAAAGAACTTCGGGTGAAGTCAACTGTGGACACACCCTTTGGGTTAAATAACAAGCTGCTTGTGTTTGCGGGTTATCGTTGATCTGAGATCAACGATAATTGCACCTGTTTATATGCCAGGATGTTAACACATCACATCTATCAATGTGCCAGCTGATTGTGTAGTTAAATGGTGCGACGATGCACTATTGGTTGGAGGACGAGTGAGTTGGCACTAGTGGGGACATGCTACCACACGATAATGAAGGGAGGATGACATCGGCATGAGATTGTGTGATATGCACTTGATTGGTTGTGGAAGGTTTGACATGGCGGTGGCGGGGTTTACCAAAGCTTATGTGGAGATTTTTAATTAAAACATAGATGGCGCGACATTAAAGCGGTTGTTGCGAAGATTTTAAGGCGGGAGATAACGTGGTGCAGACCATGATTTGCAAAATCAGACAGGGCTACGATCAAATAAGGAATTTGGCTACCTACAAGAATTTTAAACAAAAATTGAATGCACTGTTGAGTGCAAAACCAAACCAAAACTTTGTTGTTGTTGCTGTCCTCCAATTTCCCATCAAAATTGAAGTTTTCATCTTATTCTGTTTCAGGTTGCAGTTGGAATTAATTTCCAATGACATATAACTAAGAACAACCTACACCAACATGTAAAAATATACTTAGTGTAAAATGGTGTGTTTGTAATTATGGGGGACTTTTAGACATGACTACTCCTATTTGCTCCAAGTTAGTTGGTAATTTGTAATGAAAAATTTAAGTGAGGAGCATAATAGAGTAAATCGAGAGAAAAACAGGATTTAACTAGCCCAGTCAAAACACAACAAAAAAGTAATTTGTGTGTACATAACACACAATGCATATGAGACAAATTTTCTTGATTGATATCGATTGGAACAAATTACAATGGCCTCTGTATTTTTAGCTATCGGAAGGCACTTGTAGTACACGACAAACAAACAAAGTGGTGACTAGAGTTGGTTAAATAGGTGGTGAGAAGCTACCATAAAGTGGTGATTAGAGTTGGTTAAATAGGTGGTCAGAAGCTACCATAAAGGATAAAATTATTTAGATGATAGTTGGTTAATTAAATTTAAAATTTCTCATTTATGAATAATAAATGTTTTTACTAGTTTTAATCTCACTTTTTCATTCTTGTGAGTATCACTCGATGCAATGAGTGTTAAGTGGACTATTCAAAAATCATGAGAAATTAGTTAGTTACGACTATATCTCATGGAAATGGTCATAGATGAATAAATTACTTAACACAGTTGAATCCCAAAAATGATATCTAATATAATGCACTGCAGAAACCCCTCATACTTAAAATACAAAGAGTAAAAGGGAGCTCTACTTGAATGGTTCATGAGGCACAATACTTGCTAAGGTTTTGCAAATTGGGTAGCAAGCTAAGTGGGTTCGATTGTGCAAAATACTCCACAGTTAAGCGCGCTTGAGCCAGAGGAGTTCTGGGATGGGTGACCTCTCGGGAAGTCCTGGTTACTGGGTGCAAGCCTTGGAAGTGATGATTTACACTATGTGATTCATTTCACTATTTTCAATCCCACTTCTTCACCCCTGTGAGCATCACCCAATGCAATGAGTGCTATAAAAAATCATGAGAAATGTGTGCTAAGTGGACTATTCAAAAATCATGAGAAATTAATCAGTTATGTGGTCTAATAGTTAGGTGGAGAAGTTTGGTCCCCCTAGGTCTTGTGGTCCAATCCCGTGCTAGACTATGTATACCTGAGAGTTTCTCTAGGAAAGATTTCTTTAGTGAAAAAATAGAAATTTATTTTACAAAACCTTATGTGCATGTTCATTTTTTTGTGATCTAGTGTCTAAGATAGATAAAGTACATCATGTATTTGTATAGAGAACTCATAAAATTTTTATATAGTATTTAAAATTAAAATGGAAAATTGTTTTCGAAACTATATTATAACTACTTCTTCAAAGGAAAGGTGTAAAGAAACTACTCCCCACCAAACTTCCATAAATTAATAATACAATGTCATTTAAAGTAGTTTTGCAATGAAGATTTGATAAACTATGAGGAAAAGCTCATAAAAATTTAATGGTGTCTCTCAGCGTGACTTGCCACAAGGCAGAAGTTGAAATCTTTATCTTCAAATATTATTATTCAATGCGTTTCAGACTTAACTTCCAATAGTTCCCGCTATAGCAAGAAATCATAGATTATAATGTATATAGTATACATGGGTTAAATTTGATGGATATTTACTTGTATTTTCTTTATTTAAGTGTTAAATATTGATCAATTTAGAATTTATAAGTTGGTGATGATATTTACTTAATTTTTCAAGTAGTTAATTTGACGGGAAACTTCAAAATTTTCCCGTATACAAACACACACTATCCTAGATCTATCTTAAATTTGGTTCTACCAAGCACAGAGAAAGATCAAGTTCAAAGTTAAGATGGATCTAAAATTGTGCTCTTATATTCCATAATAGATTTCCTCAAACCTTGAAATAGGGTTCATAACAAAAAATACCATGGAAAAATACCATCAACAAAACCATGGTTTGTGAAAACCTAGAGCCCATAAAATACTAATTTAGATTATTATTATATTTTTTTTTAATTTTTTTTTATTTGGCCAAGTCAAAATATTTAGATAAAATAACATAAGATAATATGACATTACAACATATCTTCCATATTGTACTGGACAACACCTTACATCACAATAAAATTAACTCTAACATCTTGTATATGCAAGCAATACAAAATAATATTGCAAAAAATAATTGAATCTAGGAATCTTGCCAAGATAAGCATCACACTATGTGGCACCTACAATACTGACACCCCAAGATAGGACTCCTATAAAAGTACATAATGCATCCATATCTCTAAGATAACAAGATAACCATAGGCTCACCCATAGTGGATCTTTGGACTTGTTAGATGAATCACATCTCCATCTTCACTTACATCATGCAATCCTTCTCAATGTACACTTAAGGCTAATTCATTAACCCTAAAGCTTAAAGCTTCAAGGTACTCTCACTACATGTCCATGCCCATGGGGCATTGGTGTGCTATATAAATTATTGACCCATGAGGATAGAGCAATCAAGTTGAAAGATTTTTCTAGTTGTCTAATAGAAATAGTAGAATTGTTTTCTCTTATTTATATAGTTGGAATATGTATTTTCGAATTGATTTTGAGAGTTTTTACATAGTTTCCTTAGTGTTAGTAGACTCTCTCAATATATATAAGTTTTTATAAAATTCATTGAGTTATTTGTTTGATTCAAAACATATATATTTCTTGATTGGATAAAAAATCTCAAATATATGGTTACCAAGGCTATTATATGTTTGGTACATCCATATTTTAATATGAATGTAATGGGGTATGGGCCTTTTAAGTGTTAGGGCATTGATGGGAGAGCTCCATCCTTCTTACTTCTCTGGAAATTATGGTTTTTTTTCAAAATGTGTGACATATATGTCATTATTGCTTGAAATGTTAGAATCCTCACAAATTTCTATTTAGTTGTGGATTCAAAACTCTTTTTATTATTGATAAGGTCTTCGTTCGCTCCAAATCATCATGTTGAAAGTTGAGATATATTATTCCTTTTCAAAATATGTTAATAGTTAAAGGATTTGACCA
This sequence comes from Pinus albicaulis, assembly GCA_034641835.2. NCBI lineage: Eukaryota > Viridiplantae > Streptophyta > Pinopsida > Pinales > Pinaceae > Pinus > Pinus albicaulis. The sequence continues at coordinate 42,199,886 of CM076571.1, forward strand.
AATATTGGCCAAATTTTCCAAAATAATTCAACATAATTTATAAAATCATTAAAATTATATAAATAGTGATTATACATAATAGTACTAATTTGACTTTTTAAAAGTAATATAAAACATGTATTTTAGAATGTCATTTGGTTAATCCCTATTTTATAGTCAAGCTAGAACTAAAAAAAGGTTCTTAGAGATCACACCAAACTTACATTAGCAAGCCAAAAAATATATATATATATATATATATATATTCATAAAGTAAAATTTACAAAACTACATATAATACAATATATAGTATAAATGAAAAAAAAAATATCATACTTCATGCAAATAACACTTATATAAAAAAATCCGTCATGAAAAATTTACTTGTTGGGTGGGAACTTTCCCCTCAAATTATTATTATAGAAACTTTAAAAATTCGGTTCCCACCGAGACTATATGGCTTGGAATAGAAACATATGGTCTAGCTTTCAGAAAAACCTAGCTAGCCTGCCCTTGCTGGGGTGAGCAACTACTCATTCTCGAGGTACATATTACGAACGAAAATAGAAACAGATTTGGACAAAGAAGAAGGGGAAGCAGTTGAATTGGTTTCCATATTTAAGGCCACTTAATAACATGACGAAAGCATGTATTTGTCTCTTAATCCCCAGCAGTAAACCTCGGTAGTTATGAAATTGTGAAAAAATCCCAACACTTCGGGTCAATCCCACTTTGGGTCAATCCCCACACTCCCAACTTTACAACTTTCGCTTTCGCCCCAAAGCTTCGGAGCATTCGTGAAATTCAAATCTCTGTCGGGGCCCAATGAAGAATGCACGTTTTAAGACCTACGGGGAGGTGCGAAATTTCAACTTTTGTTGAACCCGAAGCTCCAGAACTTTTGAAATATTTTCTGATGTGTCTCTACGTTGTGGAAATCATTCAACGGGATTTCCCCGGTGGCTTTGAAAGATAAAATATGAATAGAATTGAAAAGAAAGAGATGTAGCTCACAGGTGAGGCCTGCACCTGGAGACTACACTCAGAACTGAGAGATCACTGTTGTATATTCTCCCTTCATGAATGAAAGATTACATCATTAAATACAATACTAGAAATTAGGAAGTTGCAAACAAACCCCTAAACTCTAGGAACAAATCCTAAACTAAGGAGATACGTTACAACTTGTGTAACCTTTTCTCCATTAATACAAAATAATATAATTATTTTCAACTCCCCCCCTTAATGGAGAAAGGATTATCCTGAACTCCTAGCATCTTTCTAAACAATTCAAACTTCACACATGCAAGAGGCTTTGTAAAAATATCAGCCATATTGTCACAAGTTTTACAATATTCAACAATAATCTCTTTTGACTGTAGTTTCTCTCTAACAAAATGGAACTGAGTGTCTATATGTTTGGTATTTTTATGGAACACTGGATTGTATGCTAATTTAATAGTGCTCTGGTTGTCGCTTTTGATGGAAGTAGAGTTCTTCTGTTGTTCTCCTGCATCATTGAGAAGCCTTCTCAACCAGATCGCTTCACATGTCGCTGCACACAATGCTTGATACTCAGCTTCACATGAAGACAGTGGTACAGTACTCTGCTTCTTGTTGCTCCCTGTTATGACCCCGGATCCTATGCTAAATGCGTAACCTGTGATGGACCTTCAATCATCCAAGTTACCTGCCTAGTCTGAATCTGAAAAACCTGCTAGAGTAACATCAGATGAGTCAGTGTATAAAATGCCATAATTAACAGTGCCACAAAGATACCTCAACACACTTTTTGCCGCTACCCAGTGACTTTCAAGAAGTTTTGACATGAATTGGCTCAACACACTAACAGAGTATTCCAAGTCAGGTCTGGTTGTTGTAAGATATATCAAGTTGCCAACCAGCTGTCTGTACATTGTGGCATCAACCTCCTTAGTGCCGTCATCACTGCACAACTTCAAATTCTGCTGCAAAGGTGTTGCTGCTGACCTACACTGATCCATGCCAAACTTTTCCAACATATTTCTAGCATACTTCCCTTGGGTAAGAAAAGTTTGCCCAGTATCTCTCCATACTTCTAGTCCCAGACATTAATGAAGAATTCTGAGATCTTTCATTTCAAAAACTTGTGCCATAAGCCTTTTGATTCCTCTGATTAGATCATCTGCATCTCATGTTATAATCATGTCATCTACATACAAAGAAATCAAAATAATCTGCCCCTGCTTATTGTACTTGGTATACAAATTTGGGTCATTGAAACTTCTATGAAAGCCATACTGTAAAAAAAGAATCAAATTTTTCGTACCAAGACCTGGGTGCTTGCTTTAAGCCATATAAAGCCTTTTTCAATCTGCAAACAAGATGTTCCTGCCCCTGCTTTACAAACCCTTCTGGTTGTACTAATTAAATTTCCTCTTTTAACTCACCATTTAAAAATCCAGATTCGACATCAAGCTGGTGTAGCTCCCAATTATTTTTAGTAGCTAAAGAAATAAGCATTCTGATTGTATTTAACTTTGCTACAGGTGCAAAGGTATCATCAAAATCTATACCTTCCTGCTGTGAGTATCCCTTTGCAACCAGCCTAGCTTTCAGTTTTTCAATACTTCCATCTGCATTCATTTTTGGTTTAAATAGCCATTTACATCCCATGGGTGTTTTATTCTTAGGCAGTTCAGCTAAATCCAAAGTGTCATTTCTAAGAATAGATTCTATCTCTTCATTCATTGCAGCCCTCCACTCCTTAAATTGACTAGCTTCTTTGTAATTAGTGGGCTCTACAATGTTCAAAACATTTGACATCAAAGCATAGTCTTTCAATTTTAATGGTATTTGAGTCTTCCTACTTGATCTGCTTAGTAGGGGACTTACCTCAAATTTGTTTTCTTCAACTCTAATTGGGCTTGCATTATCACCTTCTTGCTGTTCTTCTTTCTGCTCCTGTTTCTGTTTCTGCTCCAGCTCTCTTTCATCCTCGCTGCCTTCATCCATCAACAATGGAATGTGCCAATCATCACCAATGTCATATTTCCCTTCCTGAACCTGCTCATGAAATACTACATCCCTGCTTGCAAATATCTTATGAGTCTGAGGATTGAACAACTTATATGCTTTAAATTATGTGCCATAACCAACAAAGATGCATTTAACAGCTTTAGGGTCTAGTTTCTTCCTATCTGCTTTGGGTATATGGGCAAATGCTTTTGACCCAAATACTCTTAGATGGTTTACTGCTGGTTTGAATCCATATAGAGCTTCAAACGGAGTTTTGAAGCCAAGATACCTGGTAGGACTTATGTTCTTTAAATATACAGCAGTATTAATAGCCTCTGCCCAAAAATTATTAGATAGACCCTTACCTTGTAACATGCTCCTTGCACACTCCACTAAAGTTCTGTTCTTACGCTCTGCAACTCCATTCTGCTGTGGTGTGTGTGGCACTATAAACTGCTGTACAATCCCGTTGGATTTGCAGAATTTCATGAATTCCCCTAACTTGTATTCTCCTCCTTGATCAGATCGGAGAATTTTTATACTCTTACCAAACTGTTTTTCCACCAAGGTTTTAAATTCTATAAAGCACTGGAAAGTCTGACTTTTCTTACTCAGAAAATAAACCCATGAATATCTAGTGCAGTCATCAGTAAATAACAGAAAATAATACGCTCCACCTAGCGACCTTGTCTGCATCGGTCCGCATATATCAGTGTGCACTAGTTCTAAAATATTTGTTTCCTTCCTTCTATCATGCACAAGAAATTGTTCTCTATGCATCTTACCTAAGGCACAACCATCACAATTTAACTGAGTATTACGAAAGATAGGGAGCCCCTCAACCATACCTTTTCTCTGCAATAACATGAGGTCCTGCAAATTCAAATGACCGAATCTCTGATGCCAAAGATGTTCGGTTGTCGATCCACCTGCAACCATGGCTCGCTGTGGTATACTCTTTACATCCAACCTATATAGGCTTCCAATGCGCATGCCTGTTGCAACAATTTCTTTCTTGCAATCCTTTATGACACAATGAGTCTTAAAGAACTCGGCTTGCATATCTTGATCAGTTATCATGGATACAGATATCAGATTTTTCTTGATTCCAGGTACATATAAAACATTTTTAAGATAACTGATTTTTCCATTTGGTAACTTGACTGGAATAACCCCATAACCTTTAATCTCGTATCCACTATCATCTCCTAAATAAATTTTTGATCCATATGTACTTTCTTCAAGACTTTCAAAAAATTCCTTTTTACCTGTCATGTGAGAGGATGCACCGGAATCGACATACTAGATGTCGTCCTCATTGCATGCTGAAAGGGCACAGTTAGCTGTGAATAGTCGAAATTCGTGACTGAAGTCTTCATCTTCTTCAACAAAATATCCTTTGTGCTTTTCTATCACCAACTTTCTCTTTGCATCATCTGCCTGCTTCTTAAGGCATCCATTCTGTATATGACCCTTCTTTCCACAATAATAACATCTTCTTATAGGATTATTTACAAACATACCTTTATACGGACTCTTCTGCGATGTACCTCCTCTCTGCTGCAGTTGCGACTGTGATTGCTGCTGTGGCTGCTTCCCTCTGAAAATTCGCTGTTTCGCCATTAGCGCAAGATCATCGCTCTGGGAGTTCAAGTTCTGTCGTCGCTCCTCCTCTTGCAGCAAGATCCCTGTCAGATATTCAAATGTAGGCACTTTCTCCCTTGCCGCCAATCCAGTGATGAACATTTGAAATTCATCTCGCATCCCATTCATTGTGATTGTGACGAGATCAGAGTCAGACACCTTCTCCCCGATGTCTCCCAATCCATCTTTCACATCTCTGATTCGTGCAATAAATGCAGCAGCGGTCTCACTTTCGTCCATCTTCATTGAGAACAACTTGCTTTTGAGCGCCATAATTCGACTCATGTTCTGGGTTTCATACAGACTTTTGATGGTCGTCCAGATCTCCGCAGACGTTTTACATTCTCTGATATGGGGGATAATGTTTTCCTTGACGGACATCTTCAGCAAAAAAATTTCCTTGTTTTCTCGCTTATCCCATTCTTGCTCCTGTGTCCCTGTGTTCGAATTTGGCCTCTGCTCATCACCTGTAATTATGGACCAAGCATTCGCACCCTCAAGCAAGGTCTGAATCTTAAACTTCCAGTTTGTGAAGTTAGATCCATCGAGTTTTCCAGACTCGTGGAGATAATATTCCATCGTATTACTCATTATGATCTACAAGTAAATGAATCTACTCAACTGGTTCAGAAAAAAAATGAATACCTGTCAGATCTTGTCACCCGATCTGCCACTTTTCTGCCACATCTCTACCAGATCTCCTGATCCACCCACTGTATCTTCGATTTAGATCTAGCAAAATCTGCAATTCAATCTCGCTCCGATGAGAAAATCTATTGTTTTCAATACAGCCACAAAACCGATCTGATAAAAAACTGATCCGATCTACCTCTCCCGGATAGATCCGCAACTTCTCCGATCTGCTTTTCCGCAAATTGTCAAACGAAGATGAGGCTTCCCACGGATTCCCTTGAAGGTGAGTAGGCACCCTCCTGAGCGAAAAATCCACGCATAGATGAAAACACTTGGTGCGATTTTTCCGTGCGATTTCGCGCCAATCTGGTATTTTGGCGCAGTGGCGCGATTAATGGCCGAACAGACGTGCCAGTTACGCTTCCTGGCGCGACTGTCAGCGCTAAAAGCACGCCAACCCCATTCTACTCAGAAAATTAAAAAACTCATCTGAGTCTGAGCCAGGTGTTCTACAGTCCACCTGCTCAATGGAGCACAAAGCTCTACTGAGCACACAACTCTCGTGTATACGCGACCACAAAGGCAATTTTAGCCACGAAGGCGATTCTGCCACAAAGGAAAACTGGCCACAAAGGCGATACAATATCAAGCTCACCCAATCTAAGCTCTGATACCAAGATAAAATATGAACAACATTGAAAAGAAAGAGATGTAGCTCACATGTGAGGCCTGCACCTGGAGACTACACTCAGAACTGAGAGATCACTCTTGTATATTCTCCCTTCATGAATGAAAGATTACATCATTAAATACAATACTAGAAATTAGGAAGTTGCAACCAAACCCCTAAACTCTAGGAACAAATCCTAAACTAAGGAGATACGCTACAACTTGTGTAACCTTTTCTCCATTAATACAAAATAATATAATTATTTTCAACTTTGAAACTTTCGAGTTTAATTTTGGCTTTGTAGCTTTACAAAAGTTGCAACATTCTTTAGCCCATGAAGAATCCTCATGCCCATAGCCCGAAGTTCTTCGACAATTCGCAAGAATCGTCACGCCCATCCACCAGTGCCAAAAGATTCGGCGCTTAACAAAGTTTCACATTCCCTTGGTCCTTAAGAACGGGGGTTTGGGGGTTTGTATAATATCCAAGCTACTAGTAGCATTCAATGTCATGGTTTTTTTTGGTCTACTCAACATTTGTTTGTTTGCTAAATGATGTGAGTTTTGTCTGCAGATTTAATTAATTTTTGACTTTGAGAAATTTTTATTTAAGGATATATAAGGTTTTGGGGGTTTGTATAATATCCATGCTGCTAGTAGCATTCAATGTCATGGTTTTTTTTGGTCTTCTCAACATTTGTTTGTTTGCTAAATGATATGATTTTTTTTTGCAGATTTAATTAATTTTTGACTTTGAGAAATTTTTATTTAAGGATATCTAATTTATCAAAATCATTATGATTTTCACATTACATCTAGAAATATCTTAACAACACACCCATCACTATCTATTCTATACTCCCTAGACGACCTACCCAATAATCAATATTATTATACTACTATGCATTCATCCCTATCCATTCTAACCCCTTAGGCTACCTACTCAACAATCAATACTACTATGCATGGTATATAATCCATCAGATTATAAACCAATTAAAATACTACAATCTATATAATACACAGTAGTTCCTGCTATAATTTAACAATGTTAGAACTAATTTAACAATGTTAGAACTTGTGTGTACTTTGGGAAGGTTGTTATCTCATTACACCATGATGTGTCATTGTCTTAAATGCTCCGCTAGTTTGATCCTTTACACTTTACACTGTTTGGTAGGTGTAATTAATGGAGTTTGATAACACAATTTTAAGCTTAATGCTTCCAAAAGGTAATTTGATCAGTGTTGGATGATTCCTTTTGTTTCTCATCACAATCGACAAGCGGTGGTATCCAGTGGCAAATTTCGATCTAGATTGGCTTATGTCAATGCCCTAAATTTGTCACTGACAAAAATTTCTCAATGTTTCAAATGAATTTCCAAATAGTGGGAAACAAAACGATATAAGTGTTGAAACTGCCAAAATTGGTCGACCCATAACGTGAAGAGAGGAGCGTCGTGTTCTGTTGCATGAGAGTCATTCTCTCTTTCACACCAGCTCCCACTTACAAATCAATCCCTCTCTTTCCAACACTTGCATACAACACATACTCCTAGTTCGTAATCATCCCTACCTCACCAATTTTTGTCAAAGAAAAATCCAATGGTAAGCAGTGATTACAAATCACTTATTTAATCCCGCGAACTGATTAAATTAGTAGGTCAAGTTAGCCTATGCAATGATAAAACTATCAGTCTATAGAACGAACAATTTGCAGGATTCTTTGATTTTCATGGATTTTGAGAATTTGAGATGGTTGATCAATATTATGGAGTGATGCAAAAAATTGAAGATCACACTCCCAATTCAACCCAGATCTTTGGTTTCATTACCCTGTTCATTTATGATGCAGTTTTGCTACTTTTGATGAGTCTCAAGTTAAATGGAACGGTTTTATGGATGGTGGTTCTCATTCCTATTCTCGTTTTCTTCAGTTACATATTGATACGAGTAGCTACTGTGTTGTTTGTAGCAGCTGCAAGGTTCATGTCCGTCGGAGGCTTTGGATTGGCAACCTTGTCTGCCATATCATGTCTTTACAACTATAGTAAGGGATTGCATCCCCTGGTGTAGACGAGATAGACTATGACTGCATGCTATAGATGCAACGAGCCATGTTAAGGATTATGCCTGTGAGTACAATGGGTATTTGTAGGGAAAAATTCAGGATGAAGGGCTTATAAAACACGACCAAGAGATGAAAATACATGAACCTGCCTCGCCATAGAGAGAGAGACCAACTGCACTTGCCATTTGGGAAGACTGAATGCAGACATCAAGCAAGACTAAATGCGAGGCGCGTGACACCCAATGGAACAAGCCCCAATATGTGTTTTTTTACAGGTCGAAGAACAACTCTAAAATGGTTGGTGTTGGAAATATGGAACAAACAATAACACAGAGGGATGCTTCCCCCACAAAAAAGAGAATGAAAAATTGCTACGGAATTAACAGTCAAACATATAGTCAGACAGCGTAAAATAGGAGCAGAATGAAATTCAGTTTTCTATTTAACTCTTCTCTTAAAAACATGAAATTACATTACTTATACAAAATGCTTGAAGCTTGTAAAACCTAATTTTATTCAATGTAGATTCAATTATGGATGAATGTTTAACCACCAGTCATCCTTTTGCTGTCAAAAACCCCATTTCTACATTAAACAGCGCGCAGAGCTGCATTTCAGTTTATACATAAAACACGTACAAAACACATAAACAAGGACTTGAAATAATATCGGTTCCAACTCTAAGACCTCATCACATCCACGCCCTTATCGCATATCAGCGATATCAACTCTTATCCTGGGTGCTATCCATTAACCATTGCGATGTGCGATTGTGACATGGCACATATCGCATCGCATCCAAAATACAATAACTTGCGGGCGCTTTAACAGAAAACACAAAAGTTTTCTATTGTGATGTGCAGTAGCACAATTGCATCACATCACAAATAACATACGTTGTGGGTGGCTAACGGGAAACTTAAAACATATGCGATTGCGAACTTGTGAGCGACAGAAAAGGTAAATGACGAAATCTTGCGAAATGCAAAAGCATTTGTGATTGCGATGTGCGATGCCATATCGCATCACAACATTGCATGGTTCATAGCAGGGGCTTAACAGGTAAGACTTAAATGTTGTGAAGTGCATTATTGCAGGTGTTAAACAATGGTAAGTGCGGTAAGTGAAATACAAAGGAAATAGGTGGAAAACAAATGTTTGCGGCGGATTGCAAATGCGGTGGACGTATGATGGGTCCCTCCAATATCACATCGGTAGGGATTTAACTTACGCTTAATGCGTTAAGGTAAAGGTAAAGGATTTTCAATGCTGGCGATTTAAATGAAAATGCAGGTGAACTGTGGTGGGTAAAGAAATAAATGCAGGGAATGGTCAAGTACTCTATTTTTTATCTTTTGCGTGAAAATGCCTCTGATTTGAAATATGGGCTATGTACTTCCTTGCAACAAAAATTGATGAAGTGTGGCCTGCTGCCACCACTTATTCATGGTGGTGGTTTGGAGTATAATTCCAACACTCCCCCTTAATCACAACTGCCGCCATCATCATTCCTAGACATTGTCTGAGATAAACAAAATTTCTCTGTCCCAATGGCTTTGTGAGGATATCAGCAAACTATTCCTCTATCCTACAATGTTGCAAAAAAATCTCACCATTGTTAACTAATTCTCTTATAAAATGATATTTGGCATCTATGTGCTTTGATCTCTTGTGGAAAACAGAATTCTTTGATAATGCAATTGTTCAGCTATTGTCACAATAAATTGTGGCTCCTTTGTCTTGCTCATGACACAAATCTCTAAGCATCCTTCTCATCCATACTTCTTGGCATGCTGTTGTTGTTGTTGCCACATATTCAGCTTCTGTTGTTGATAATGCAACTATTGGTTGCTTCTTGGAAGCCCATGAAATGGCTCCCGATCCCAAATGAAACACATACCTTGATGTGCTCTTTCTATCATCTACACTTCTAGCCCAATCACTATCAGTGTAACAAATCAATTTAAAATTATCAGTTGAGGAGTATTAACACCATACTCCTTTGTTCCATTCACATACCTCAATATTCTCTTGACTGCTTGCCAATGTGTCTCCTTGGGTATCTCCATGAATCTATATATTAGACTTATGACATATATAATATCAGGCCTAGTTGCAGTCAAATACATTAGACTGCCAACTATGATCTCATACAATGTCGAATCGACATTCTTGTTGCAACCTTCCTTTCTTAACTTCAACCCCATGACAGTTGGAGTTGTTGTTACTTTGTTGTTCTACATGTTAAACCTATTTAAAACTTCTGCAAGATATTTTGCTTGGGAAATAAAATTCCCTTTTCATTTTTCTTTACTTCTATTCCAAAAAAATATCTCAATAAACCCAAGTTAGTCATTTTAAATTCACTCTTCATGACTTCTTTAAAATAAAAAATGAGAGAAACTTCATTGCTTGTGAAAATTAAATCATCTACATATAAAACAACAATAAGGATTTTACTGTCATTTTATTTTATGTAGAGTGTGGGTTCACCATCACACTTGTCAAACCCATTGTCTATCAGGTAAGCATCAATCCTATTGTACCATGCTCTTGGTGCTTGCTTCAACCCATCAAGAGCTTTCTTCAACTTACATACTTTGTGTTCTTGGCCTTCTACCTCATAGCCATGAGGTTGTTCAACATACCCCTCCTCTTTCAACATTCCATTCAAGAATGCTGATTTCACATCCATTTTATAAACTTTCCACTTCTATTGTGCTGCTATTGACAGCATTGTCCACATTGTCCCCATCCTTGCAACTGGTGCAAAGGTTTCCTCATAATCTCTTCCTTGCTGCTGCTTGTAGCCTTTCACAACGAGTTTTACTTTGTGCCTTTCTATCTTGCCTTCAGCGTTGCTTTTGGTCTTATAGAACCATTTCACTCCAATGACTTCTTTACCTTGTGGGAGGTCTACTAACTCCCATGTATCATTATTTTCTTTTGCTCCAATCTTTTCATTCATTGCTTCAATCGATTTTTATTCTTTTACTGAATCTTCAAAATGGATTGGATCATCAACATGAAGAAAAAAATCAAATAAAGAATTCAGACCAGTATTATTATTTACTTCTTCTTGCTCATAAATTTCACTCAAATTTCTGAATCTTGGTATTCTAGGTGTGCTTGGAGCTCCACTTGAACTTGAGTGAGTTGTTGATCCATGTGGTGTGCTTGGAGAAGAACTTCCTTTATTTTTCACTACTGCTCTATTGCTTGCTTGTGGTGTGCTCTGTTGAGCTTGTGTAGGTGGAAGAGGAGCACCCATTGAGGAATTATTTTATGCAATCAATTCCTCTTTATCTTCATGTGAAATACATGTCTTCACATTCATTATATTCTCTAAAATTCGATCCCAAGGTTCTTCTTCAATGAACTGAACACCTCTGTTGATTATAACTTTCTTGGTTGATGGATTATAGAGTTTGTAGGCCTTGGATTCATCACTGTATCCAATAAAAATACACTTCTACCCCTTACTGTCCAACTTATTCTTAACTGATCTGGGACATGTGCATATGCTACACATCCAAGTACTCTCATTTGAGTGAAAACTTGCTTTGTTCCACTCCATGCTTCTTTTGGAACTATGTTCATAACAACTTTGGTTGGACATCCATTTAAAATATAAGCTGCATAATTTACAACTTCTGTCCAATACTCATTTGGAAAATTCTTTGCCTTTAACATACTTCTGACCATGTCCATGATGGTCCTATTATTTCTTTTTGCAACACTGTTTTACTGTGCTGTAGTGGTAAACTTCTTGTGTATGTCGTGCTCCCTACAGAAACGTAGGAAGTCTTTGGAGATATACTCTCCACCTCTGTCTGTTCTCAACACTTTTATGTAGTGCCTACTTTGCTTCTCAACAAGAGCTTTGAAGTGGTAGAACTGTTCAAACACTTGACTTTTATGTTTTAGAAAATACACCCATGTTTTCCTTGTGTAATCTTCTATAAATGTCAAAACATAATGACTGCCAGCTAAAGATGGTGTTTGCATTGGTCCACACAAATCTGAGTGAACAATCTCTAAGGGTGCCTTTGCCCTTATACTCTTTCCTGATAGAAATGGTTCTTTGAGTTGTTTGCCCAAGATGAAACCTTCACATAAGCTGTTTGGTTTCTCTATGAGTGGTAATCCCTTTACCATCCCTTTTCTATGCAACAGGTTCAGACCTCCAAAATTGAGATGTCCAAATCTCAAATTCCATAACCATTTTTCATCTTTCACTTCTTCTTGAAAGAATTCTTGTGTGACTCCTGCTACAACACCTCATTCCTTCAAGTTTGTTCCGATCTTGAGAGGAAACATCATATTGCTTGTCATATGCACTTCTACAATGACCCTTTTACTTGGAGGTATGTCCATTATTGTACACACATCATTCTTAAAAAACACATTGTAGCCCTTATTCATGAGTTGTCCAATGCTTATAAGGTTACATTTCAGGCCAGGTACATGATAGACATATGGCACAGACTTCTTCTCTCCCTTCTTTGTCAATATTCTTACTCCTCCTTTTCCCATGACAGAGACCTTGCTATCGATCCCCATTGTCACTTCAGATTTCACATTCTCATCCAGATTGGAAACATTGCTATGTTTCCAGTCATATGGTTACTACAACTTGAATCTAAGAACCATACATCTTCTTGTTTTTCTTGTGCTATATTAAAAGCTAAAAGAAAATTTCCATGGTTTTGATTTTCTTTTGTAAAATTTACACTGGGTCTATTACCCATGTCATTTTGTTTATTTCTACATTCATTGGCATAATGCCCATAATTTTTACAATAATGACATTGGATTTGAGATTTATCACACCTCTGTCCTTGTGCTTGATTTTGGCTTGAGCCTTCGCTTGAGTTCTGGTTGCTAGCCTTTCCACTTGTGCTTGTAGGGCTGCTTATTCCACCTCTGTGTGGGCTTCTTCCTCTTCCTCGATAGTTTTATCTTCCTTGACCTCTACCTCAACCAAAACACATTTGTGTCTTGAATGCATGCTCCAATGAGGAATTCGTTGCTCTCTTCAAAGTATGTTCATGAGACATCAGTGATTCATGAAGCTCATCCACTAAAAATTGTGAGAGATCCTTTGTCTCTTCTATGGCCACTAATATGGCAGCAAATATTGCTGGTAGGATTCTTAGGATTTTCTCCACTATTCTTCTTTCCTCAAGTGTCTCTCCATGAGACGTTATCTAGGTAACCAAACTAATCACATGTGTGAAGAATGAGTCTATGTTATCAGACTCTTTAATATAGAGAGTTTCAAAATCTCTCCTCAGCATTTGTAATTTTGTTGTATTCACTTTCTCCATGCCTTGATATGTTGTCTTGAGGATATCCCATGCCTCCTTGGACTTTGTTGTTGGTGTAACTCTTGGGAAAATAATCTCATGTAATGCTTGGAAGATATAGAAGAGGGCTTTGGAGTCCTTCTTCCTACTATCTTTCAACAAGTCTCTTTCTGATGTTTTCAAAGCATTAAGCATTGCTACATCTGCTGGTTCTGGAAAACCATTTTCCACCAGCTCCCATATATCTTGTGAAGCAAACAGGGCCCTCATTGTAATGGCCCAATAATCATAATTTTTACCATTGAACTTGGTAATTGTGGATTTGTCAAGCTTTTGCCTGCTGCTGCCATTCTGACTGTGTAAACAAACAATCTCCTTGACTGTGTAAAACAGAAGCCTTCTCACTCCTGGAGAAATCTGCTTCTCAAACAAATCTTACAGCTTCTTCAGTAAAGAGCGAGCTCGTGCTTATTTAACTGTGATCCTAGACCTTCTCTGATACCATGTTTGAAATATGGAACAAACAATAACACAGAGGGATGCTTCCCCCACATCACAGAGAATGCACAATTGCTACATAATTAACAGTCAAACATACAGACAGACAACGTAAAACATGAGCAGAACAAAATTTAGTTTTCTATTCAACTCTTCTCTTAAAAACATGAAATTCCATTACTTCTACAAAATGGCTGAAGCCTATAAAACCTAATGATATTCAATGCAGATTCAATGCTGGATGGACGTTTAACCACTAGTCATCCTTTTGTTGTCAAAAAACCCATTTCTACATTAAACGATGCGCAGAGCTACATTTCAGTTTATACACAAAACACGTACAAAACACATAAACACGGACTTGAAATAATATCGGTTCCAGCTCTAAGACCTCATCACATTCGCGCCCTTATTGCATATTGGTGATATCAACTCTTAACCTGGGCACTATCCATTTGTTGGTTCCTCGTGATTTGCAAGATCGAAAAGAACAACTCTGCAGGGAACCACATCAGACTGCTTTGGAGTCCAAGGATCTAGCCTTCTTGGACTTAGAGAGGTCTCTCTCTATGTTTATGATAAAATGATGTATCTTTATGCTTATTTTTTGATTTTAGGCTAGTTATGAAGTTCTAGGGCTGTTTATTGTGTTTGGTTAATTAATTTATTGTGTGATTAATTAATTGAGGGTTTCGGCTAAATAGATAGACTATGAGAAGCATTGATCCATTGGGCTATGGAGTCATAAAAGGATTCAATTGTTCACCAACTCTACAAGGGTTTTCATAAGGAAAGCTAACTATATCAAGTGGATCTCTTAGATTAGATGAAATATGAAATGACAGTAAGTTGTGAAATTAGTAAAAGTAAAGGGAAATTAAGAATCCTTTAATCATACTTCAACAAGAAAAGCCTTTTGGATAACCGTTTAAGACAAAACAAAGGACATGGAAAACCATAGACTTCTTTGGCAAGACTCTAGTAAGGAAAATTTTAAGACAACAATCCAGCAATCCTAAAGAGCAGGACACCCCTGAATTCTCTAGCTACTACTTTTAGACAAATAAAACATTCAAGATAATGATGAGTGAAAATAAAGAGAAATATACACTTGAATTATTTAATCAAACTTCTAAAAAGACCTTCAAAGCAACAGTTTAAGACAAACCAAAGGACAGGGAAATCCATAAACTTCTTTGGTTGGACTTTACTAAGTAAACTTCAAAGAAGACCTTAAAAATAACATTTCAAGAAAAACCAAAGGATAGGGCAAACCATAGACTTCTTTGGCTGGACTCTACTGAGTAAACTTCAAGGAAACAAGCTAGGTGGAACTAAAGAGCAGGACGTCCCTTAATTCTATAATCAGACCTTGGAGAAGAAAACATTAAGATGAAAGAATCATATAGAATTAAGGTGCCAAGGCAACATATCTTAATCTAAATTTTCTGTTCTTTTATCAGAGAAATGATAGACAATATGGAAAACAGAAGAAAAACATTGACAAAGAAGGATCAGCCAATCTTCATTATCCTGATGATGAACTACATTCAGTAGTTCGAAATGCGCCAGTTCTAAAATCTCTTATGTGATTTCCCGGAAGATTTATTTTATTTTAATATGAATAATACATGCAATATTTATCTGTAAAATGAGGAGGTTTCCCTAACCTAGGGTGATAGATTTGTATTTATTACAAAGTTAATGTAATCTTGACATTTGAGACCATGCAAGGCCCAAGGCAAATATCTGTGACTGACTCACTGTAATGATAACTTCTAACTTAACTTCTGAGCTAACTTTAGGATATATTTGACTTTTAAGGCTTTGTATTAACTTTAAAATAACCTTTGAGTAGCTGGGAAATATCTCTAACTTCTTTATTATCTATAACTACTTTTATTGAAGTAAAATGAGGTTGTAGGTGGCAGATATGGTCTGAAGAAGTAATTTATGACTGCCCGAGTCACTCAGATCTACCTTCTGTGCTAATTGGCCTTAGATTTGTTCTTTAAGCCCTGATTTGGATTTTAACTCGGAATTTGTCTTTGTTGTCCTTTATTCTGCTCATTATCATTAACCTTTGACTGATCTTTCATCATTTGTATTTATCCCTGCCTTTTTTATTTGACCTTGATCTTTCTGTGTTTTTCCTTTAATTCTATTTTCTAATCTTGCTTTCAACCTTTAACCCTTTGATTAACCTCTTAAGCTCTTTTTCCTGCCCCTTCTGACTATGTTTCTTCATTTGGTTTTTTCTCCGCCCGCCATTGTTATAAACCTTTAATCCTTTTTCCTTTTACTGTCATGGTTTCTTTAATTGTGACTGTCTTTGATCCGTGTGTGATTTTCCTTCTCTTCCACTCCACATCCTTTAAATAAAACAAGACATTCTGGATCATCACCCAGAAAACATGTTTAAACAATTTTTGGACTTTGGAATGCAATTTTTGCATTCATACATCGACTACCTACACATTTAAAAACAATTGTTAATTAAAATCATGCGCAGTGGGTTTCTTCATTTGTTTATGGATTTTCGTGCTCTTCTGGAGTATTTCTAGAGGTGTTAATGGCGAATGAGGGTTTATCGCAGAGTCGTAGGGATTTGAATCATTTGAAAGGGGTTTACCGTTTTGATTTACGGCGCGAGACCGGCGGGTGGTTTTTCGCATAGGGCTCAAGGTGTAAATGGTATTAGCGGAGGGTGTGCGATGCCATTGAGGGGATGCCACGTGGTGATGGGACGGCAAGAATACCACCCATTTCACAAGGTTTGGGGGTGTTAAACGTCGGGCGGTGGAAGGCGCGATATGAGGTTAGGACCGTTGGATAGGAGGGGCGAGATCCAATGGTGGTGGGGAGCATGGATCGGCGGGCTAGTTTGAAAGGGTGGGGCCCGGGAGTAATAGGGCGAATGGTTTAATACATGGTGGGGGCCAGGGTATATAACAAAGGGGCGTGGTTTATTATACATGTGGGGTTTGTTGTTTAAGGTGGGGGCCTAATAATAAAGGAGCCCAGGTATTTTATGAAAAGCGAAGAATAAAGGTTTTAGAGCGGGTTTACAAACATAACGGGGAGTCGGGTTTATGAATACAAAGGGTTGAGTCTTTTTAATATAAACAGGGTTTTAAAAAGATTGTGGGTCTCGAATGGTAAAATGAATAAATTTTAGCCTTAAAACAATCTAAAAAAGGGGTTTTTACATTATTTTAATAGAACAAGGGAGATGAATGAAGGGGAGGGTCAAAAATGGATTTTTATCAATGGGAGTGAGGTTTTTGATAGGGAAATGGGAAAAAATGAGGGGACAGGGAAAAACATGGAATTTTCAGAGCTTGAGGGTATTGAAAAAGGTCGAAATGAGATATAGTGAAAAAAGGTTTAATGAATATAATGAAGGCAGTGAGATTTCTGAAAATAGCTAATAGTTAAAGAATGATATTTTTCAGCAAATTGTAGAAAATCCATAGTCATCTAGTGATACTGTAAAATATAGGAGGATAATAGTGGCTCCATCTGGGGAGGGCAGCTCCTTTAGGAGGTGTTAAGAACCTCAGATTCAGATCTCTGGTCTTCGTAGATGAGTGCCTTGAATGTACTTGGAATTTTTTCATTCTGCAATCTCTGATTTGTTTCCATCCTTTGTAATTTTGGCCTTCAAAAATTTGAACAACATGCCTTCTGCAAATTAATTCTACCTACCCATCATTCTATTCTAGCATTTGTTTCTTCCTCTTAGAGGTGCACTTAGACTTACAAAACTTTGACATCATTTTTATTTTGAAAGCAAAAACTATCTATTTCTACCCTTATAGCAACCAAAGGCTTAGATTAAACTAATGAGCTCTATTATTCTCTACCTACTCTACTTATCTGCCAAGATTAAACAACTTGACATATTTTTATTCACTAGCTATCAACATGAAATTTAAAGCATGACATAATCAAGATTAAGCAATTTGATTGTCATGGATTGTGGCATTTTGAACAAGCTTCACAAAATATTTATTTTGCAAAAAGTAAAACTAACTAAGAGTTTTGGTTTTTGAATCTTTCATTTATCACTCATCCCCTTATTTTTCTCATTGGTCTCATATCTTAGGCTTTAGAACCAATGTTTTTTCCTATCTACTGATAAGCCAAGTTTAAATAATTTGGCAAATCTCCATTTTCTAACTTATCAACAAAAATTCAAAATGTTGTTCAATAATGCTTAGGCTGTATGAATGAACGAGACTTCTTTTTCAAAATTAGTGGCATTTGGACTTGCACACTTTCAGAAATATCATTTTTTTGGTATGGGGCTTTACCTTTTCTTTTATCTACCCTCTTTTCTTATTTTCTTTCTTTCTTTTTGTAACAATTTTCTGAGATTTTATTTCAGCAATGTTATATACAATGAATTAAATTTTTTAAACTGAGAAAAATGTTTAACTGAAGTAATTCTTGAGCATCTTGCCATTGACAGGACCTCCAAATAATTCGGTTCCATCCATTTCTTGTAGAAAAAATGCATTGTTACCTCTCGCAGAATGGATGATGTATGGACCTTTCCATAAGTTTTCAAATTTTCCATGCTTGCCTTTGTCCTCTCTTCTTGAATCCCACTTCAACACTTTGTCTCCAATTCTGAAATCATTTTCCCTGGTTCTTCTGTCAAAGAGCTTCTTGATGTTTTCTTGTACTTTCTGTGTCTTGTTGTACATGTTTTCTCTGGTTTGTTGCAGCTGGATAATTTGGTTTATTCTTCTTTGCATATCATTTTCTTCAGACTGCACCTATTGAATAAGCTTCATTACTGGCACTCCCAAGATTTTTGGAGAGATTTCATTCGCTCCATAAACTAGCTGATAGGGTGACATACCAATTGACTTCTTATTTGTTAATTTGTCTGCCCATAGTGCATGTACTAGCTTGCTGTGCCATGATTTCTTGTTTTCTTCCAACAACTTTTTAATGATGTGTTACCAAACTTTTGTTTGAGGATTCAACCAACCCATTACCTTGAGGGTAATAATATGTAGAATGCCCCAAATTAATATGATATCGGTGGCATAAATCCACCATTTTCTTGGATCTAAAGGCAACAACATTGTCAGTAATTATTTTCCTAGGACAACCAAAACTAGATAAAAGGTGGTTTTCAAGGAATTTGATAATTACTGGGTCTGTGGTAGTTCTGGAGGGGATGGCTTCTATCCACTTTGTAAAATAGTCAGTTGTAGTGAGGATCCATTTGTGTTGGGCAGAGGAGGTAGGGTGGATTTCTCCAATGAAATGAAGACCCCATTGTTGAAAAGGAGCTTCAACAGAGATAGGTTATAATGGCAATGGCAGCAATTTTATTTTGCCCTCAAATATTTGGCATTTATGACATGAAACTACCATTTTATGGACGTCTTGAAAGAGGGTGGGCCAATAGTAACCATCTCTAAGGATCTTATTGACAGTGGTTTTCCAATAGAGGTGGCCTTCACATTCTCCTTCATGAAATTCATGCATAATCCTATCTGCATCTTCTTCAAGCAAACATTTAAGCAATATGCCACCAACATTTTTCCAATATAAAACTTTATCTAAAATGTAGAAAATTAACAGCCTTCAACTTCAAGAATCTGGCCTTTATTTTGGACAAACTAGGAGGAAAATTTAGATTAAAAAGCACATATAATATATCAGCATACCAGGGTGAGTTCAGAAATGCTTCTTCAATAGGTGGAGTCGCCAGCTCCTCTTGTTCATCTAGTGCATGAATCATATTTATGTCCAGTGCTTGAAAGTTTGTTTCAGCCATGACTTTAGCCAGTCCTTTCCCCTTGATTAGCTTGGTGAGCTTTATTTCCAGATCATATTCTAATATGACAGCAAGCCACTTACCTCTTTTACCATCATGATCTTGTGTCAATAAGTCTTTGACCACTGTGTGAGGCACAAATGCAATAATGTGTGAGTGCAGAATGTATACTATGAAATCTTTTAGTGCCTTGATTAAGGAAAAAGCTTGTTTTTCCATTATGATATATTTCATGTTAGGAATCTTTAATTTACAATATTGGAAAATAAAAAATACAAAGACAACACTTGAACCACCTTGGGATTCTAGGATCTAGCCCTCCTGAATCCAGAGAGGGATCTCTCTATAAGTGCAAAGATTGATTTATCTTTAAGGCTTTTTGGATATGATATTAGGCTAGTTATTAAGAGCAAGGGTTTTTGTTTGTTTTTGGATGGTTGAGCATGATTATTAGTTGAGTGGAAAATCCTAAAATGAAAGAGTTTCAAAGGTGTGAAGTTGCAAGCAATCAGAACAAGCTTTGGCTTATAAGATAGATATAACACTTGTTTTTAGTCCATGGGGCTATGGAGTCATAAAAGGGCTTTAATTGTGCAACAATTTCAAAAATGGTCCAAGGGGCAAGTCATCTATATCACAAGAACTTTGAGATTAAATCATGGGATGGAAACAATAAAAGTGTTGAAGGGGTGGAAACTTTCAATAATTTCAACTAGGATTTATCAGTCTGTCCAAACAAGAAAAGCCTTTAAGTAACCGTTTAAAACCAACCAGGGGGCAGGGCTCACCATAAACCTCTTTGGAAAAGCTTGTATTAAAGCTAACTCAATAGACAAACAATCCAGTAATCCACATAATTACTTTCAGAAAGGATAAAAATAGATAAGGAAAACAAAGTGCAGCTTAAGATTAGATAAGATACTTTTAAATCTAGACTGCTTTCGGCATACTCTTAGGGAAACTTTTAGAATTACCTTTGGAGAAAGAAGCTAGAAAATAGTGCACACCATCACTTTTCTAGTCTAATTTTACTAAGCATATAATGAAAATAACATTCAAGAATAATGTTTAAAGTAAACAATAGGACGAGGGAATGCCAGCATTCCTAACTACTTGAATTGTATTGAATCATTCTTAAATAAAAAATTTGGAGGAAAACACTGAGATAAAGCTTATCAGTCAGAGAAGGGTACTGTAAACAGTAAATCCTAACTCTATGCTTGCTTTTCATTATCAGAGAATAATGGACAAAATGGCATACATGAAAGGAAAACAATAACACAAAAAGGAGCACTTCACCAGTGATATAGACCAGGATCCCAAGAAAGAGCTTGTATATTGATGTCAATCCAGTTACACTCTTCAAGTCCAATGTTTCAGTTCAACAATCATCTTCTCTTCTCAGCCTAACTTATTTGATCACAAATAGAGCTTCAAGAGCCTCTGAACACTATTTACACGTAGAAGTTTCAAGCACAAGTATGTTTCAAAGTTCTGCAACCAACCCAAATCCAACCCTTTACAATGAGCTCCTCGAGAAGATTTTATAGGAAAATGAGGAGGTGGGATAAGAGAAAAGATCTACAGACTTAATTAATACAGTTTAATGCTTCTCGGCCTTTGAGGGGCTCAATGGAGAATATTTCAGATATTTCGCTGTATTAATTAGTTTACATTAAATATTTAAGCTTGCTGGGAAGCTTTTTTTGACTTTAAGGCTCTTTGTCATCGTTGTAATAACTCTGTTGATATTTTTGCAATAAGTCTCTTGCTTGAAATAACTATTGAGCTATATTGGGGAAAATATCTTATGTTCTATTCATTACTCGGCCCTCTGTTGAATTCTTTGAGGCTACAGGTGGCTTTGGTAGTTGAGAGGATTCAATTAGCCTCTGATGTGGCAGTGGAGGCTTTCTCGGTCTGGTAGATATTTTTGTTTTGACTTAAACAAGACTAATTAGCTTCTGATCTATGTGTTAGGCATAATTAGGCCTGAATTTTGTCTTCTATTCCTTAAACTGTGTTTAATTGAGTGGATTAGGATTTTAATTGTCGCTCTTAGCCATAATCCACCAAAACTGTGATTCAACCTTCAATTCTTCAGTTTTGCTGTGGTTGGGTCCTTTCACACTGATACTCTTTGATTTATTAAACTTTGCTGTGTCTTGTTGATGTGCAGGTGGTACAGGGGCTTTATAGTGGCGTCAGCGCTCATGCGGCACCAATAAAATGTGGTTTTGAACCCTATAGATGGATATTCTTTGATGAATGAAGACCTGTAGGATCGTCATCCTCATCTTTCATTTTTCTTTTTAAAACACTTGAAAAACCTTTGAAACCTGCACAAACAAGGAAATATTAAGAAAATCCTGCATATTTTTTTGGTTTAACTGCTTCAGAGGCTAGGATTTAGAGCGCAACCATTGGATGAAAGCATCCAATGGTGGAGATTGATCGCAGGGGGTCAATATGGAGGCGGTTAATGAAACGGTGGAAGATTAAGTCAAATATGTTGATCCATATTAATTAACGGTCAAGATTGGTCCTGAAAATATAATGCGAAGGGGTCACATTATATTTGAAATAGTGGAAAATATAAGAAAAATGGGTTAAAACCTTAATCAACAGTGAAAAAGGTTAAGAGTAAATTCGGGGTTTCCAAAATGATTCTGAGCTGTTAGATTAGATTGGCCTCAGAGATAGACAGCAAAGATTTCTTTAGGAAATCCCTTGGTGAATGGAGGAGAGCGATAATGAAATGCGAGATTGAATGCTGGCCATTGATCTGCAGAGATCAACGACAGATATAAAACGTGATGAAACGCAATACAAATGGGGAAAGCGGTTTTGGCTTGAGAAACCAACGGTATCGCGTAGAAAAATGGGAGAAAGGCTGTTTCACATTTTTGAACGCGATATGCATCAGAGGCTGCCACGTGGCTTTTAAAAACCTCCTATATCGCGTGATTTCGGAGAATTATCGTTCGGGCTAAAAATCACGCGATATGGAGCGTCTGCCATTAGATCTGGGGTCTTAGATCGGACAGTTGTGAGAAAGCGCGATATAGACAAGATGCGCGGGTGATAAGATGTGGGGTAGGGGAAGGCAGTTTCAATCTTGACCGTTAGATCAAACAATGAATGGCGAAGATCAAATCTGGGATGGGTAGGACCCAAAGGAGTTGGGCCTATCGCACTTATTATGAGCCGTTGGATGAAACAGATCAACGACGGAGATTTAATCTCAGGGTCAAAGGAATAAAATATGAGGCAGAGGAAAAGGTCAGTGTGGGTCATTGATCTGCAGAGATCAACGACTGAGATTTGCCGAAAAAACATTACACAGCGGGGTTCATGAATTTAACCAAGGTGGCGAGAAAAGATTTGGACTGTTGGATCTTATTGCAGGGACGACCCAGATCTAATCGGAGGTCTTGCGATCGGAGGAGGTAAGGGGTAGAAGGCTTTGATGCGATTAGCTGTGGACCGTTGGATCTTGATCTGGCGGGGGAGATCAACAACTGAGGATCTGTTGGGAGAGGCCAATCGGAGGGGGCAAATAAAATATTACAACGCGCCCAATGGAAATCTCCGATGCGAGATTCCGAAGGCCGTTGATTGGTTTTGAATCAACGGTGGAGGTTGGGCCCGACCAATGATCGGCAGGTTATGTTATAAAAAAAAGGGCTTTTAAATAAAATACAAGGGAAAAAGGGCTTCGGGGTGGGTTTATTATAGTGTTAAGCGCCCGATTGCGGGGCTTTCGGTTATGCGAGGAGGCAAAGGGATCAGGGCTTATACAAGAGGGCCAATCGCATCGGAACTTTTTATGAAACAAAAGACATGTGCACATCACAAATGCTCCAATGCGACAAGCGCTTTTGGACTCAATGCTTGGTTCTAGGGCATGGGTGTATGGTGCGGAAGTGGTTTAGGGCTTAGCCCAAAGGGGCTTAGGCCTCTAATGCAAAAGGCTCATTTTTATGATTTTTTCAAGGATTTTCAATGGATTTGGGGGTTTTGGTAAGGTCCAAAAAGGAGTTTTAAAACTTATAAAAGGGGTTTTATGAATGGAAGAAGGGAAATAATGGAAACAAGGAGGGATTTTATGGGAAAAAAGGGGATAAAAATGAAGGTTAATTTGCAGTGAAAGGAGGGGTAAAATGAGGGGGAAAAAGGAGTTTTTAGCAGTCTTTTTCTTCAGGGAAAACAACAGATTGTCAGAGTTTAAGATGGAAACAACAGTGAAGATTTAATCAAAGAATAAGATGGCTTCACAGGACTTCAAGAACTAACAATTTTGCAATAAAACTTATTTCTTGAAGGCTTCAAAAATGATTTAGCCACCATTTGTTATGATAAATTTTATAGGTGGCTAACAATGGCTCCACATGGGGATGGTCCCTTCTTGAAGGCATCAAGAACTTTAGACTTGTATTCTCTGGGGGGCTGATCAGTGCCTCATCCATTGGGCTACAACCTTCAGTACTTGTATGATCTTCTTCTGTTTTGAAAATGTTAGCAGCCATGAAAGACAATGGAATAATATTAAACCAAGCTTTCTACCTACCCAATCCTACTGATCTAAAAAATTTTCTTCTTTCAGAGTGCACTTGGATTGGTAAACTCTTTTACAAACATTTTATTCTTTTGAAAGAAAAAAAAACTAATCTAAGTCTACTTCTTATTTCTCCATGAACTCAGTTTAAACAGTTGAGTTCATAAGATTCTCTACCTAATCTACTATCTGTTAGGATTAAACTGTCTAACAGATTTTTATTCACTAATTTCTAGAACAAAAATTAAAAAGCATACAAGTCAGGATTGAACAGTCTAACTTGTTGCTGATCTATGGCATAAAAATAAGCTGCACATAGATTATTATTTTGCAGAAAATTAAATCAAAATGGTGAAGGCTTAAGATCTGAAATTTATAAGCACAACCTTCTCTTTTCTTCAGCTCTATTCTTGAGTTTGTTTGAGCTATCTTTTCCTTGTTCTATGGTTCAAGTTTTGGGCTTATTAGAACTAGTTTACTTCTGTCTTTTGACTCGAAATTAAAAAATTTCAGAGTCATTCTCTTTATGAATACTGAGGTTTAGATTTTGAGCTTGTTTGAACCTTTATTTTCTATCCTAATCTACCTAATTGATAAGCCAAGATTAAGTTGTTTGGTAAATCTAATTCACTAACCTATCAGTAGTAAATTTAAAACTAATTAGTCATGACTAGGCTGCATGACTAATTAGAAGTGCGTTTTTCAGGAGTGGCATTTGAGCTTGCACACTTTCAGATTTTGTTTCTCTTTTTTGGTATGGGAATGTACCTTTCTTGTTTTTACAATCTGCCCTCTTTTCTCTTTCTATTATTTTTGTATTTTTATTTTTCTTGAAGACAAAAATCAACAACTATCTAAGTTCTCAAAACTGAGCTTTATTGACAATTCCTATCTAACCTATTCTAACTTGGAGTATTTACATTCTTATATGATACAAAAGTGCCAATGTAGCCAATTGAGTAGTGTCATAAAGAAGAAGAAACTCTGGATACTTGTCAGGGGTATCCATAGTATATTTTGAAGATTAATATTCAAAACAAAGACTATCACAGAAGGTGACACATTTTCATGCATTTGGCTTTTGCAAAGGATCCATGCTTGATAATTCGAGCCAGTTGGGACTTCCACACATTCTTCCAAAGGATCAACAAAGAAAAGATGAAGATTCTCTTCTTTTTCACTCTCCATGTCTGGTAGATTGTATGCTTCCAAGACTTCAACTTTGAGGAATATATCTTCAGTACACTGCTCGGAAGCATCATCATCCTTAACCTGTAAAATAGCAAGTAGTGAAATTTCTTCTTTCTCTAAATCTATGCTTGCCTCTGATATAAATTTAGGTTCTTTGAATGGCAGATTGATACCAATGATGGGAGAAGTTTCTTCTTGAGAAGATGGTATGTCCTCAGTAGGAAAATCTTCTATTTGTTTTTCTCCTTCAAAGTTTTTCCAGTATCTTTTATTGTTTGGGACAACTGGCCTGAATTTTTCTTAAATTGTACATTGTTTGCTCCCCCAAGGTCTCAGACATGTACTAGCCACAAGGGCTAATCCACTAGCAAAACTGTTTTGGTATTCAGGAACAAGGATAAGTTGGAAATCTTTAAAAGATTTTAATAAATCCATGGCATCATCCTTACAGGCTCGAAGTCTAGGATGTTTAACCATGCATTCTTCTTTCACTTTCCTTATTACCAATTCTGCATTTCCATGAACTGTTATCTTCTAGGCTCCTAATTTCTTCAATAAATGTAGCCCTAAAAGGAGTGCCTCATACTCTACTATGTCAGTTGTGCATTGAAAACTCAATTTGTATGAATGGGCTTCAAAATGATTGTTTCCTGTATTGTAAAGCCATATTCCTGCACTTGCATTAGTTTTAGTACACGACCCATCAAAATTCATATACCAAAGAGGACTAGTTTCAGTTTTATCATTAATTTCCTTACTATCCTCTTTGTCTTGAGTGCCATTGGATTTTTCTATGGAATAGGCACTATGTTCATGATTTTCTGGTTTAGATGATAGTTTGGAGGGTAGCTGCTTGCTTAGTATTTGATATATTTGTTCTTCTGTCAAAGGAGAGATTTTTCTTTCAGTATACACAGAAAAAGAACTACCCTGTTTCTTATTACCAACAAAAGAACTTTCTGCATCTTTACAACAAAGTTCTCTACGTGATTGAGCAAGAGTATTTGTTTTGCAATAAGCTTTAGAGACTGACTGTTTATTAATATTCTGATCTATCTCTTCTTCTGTCAATGGGGAAGATGTTTCTATGTTCCCTTGAACAGAAGTACAACAGTTCTCTATCTCTTGTAAAGGCTGATTTTGAGGTTGGATGTTTTCTTGAGCCTCTTCTAGGAGATCTTGATTGGTGCTTTCAGGGAGACTTTGAGGACTTTCTATTGTTTCCTGATCTACTCATGTTTCAAAAAATTCCTCATGATTGTTATGATACTCAATTTGAATACAAGGTTCATGAGTTGTTTTTTCTACATTATCATGATACCACTCTTCCTGTGTAATCTGATATGGGTTGCAATCTAGAGGGGGAGTCCCTATATGAGCTGGTTTTCCTCCTACATTAGATTCTATGTTTTGAAAGTGGCTACTTGTTTCCTCGAAGAACTGCTCGCTATTAGTGTTTTCAATTTGATTGTGAAGATCTCTTATCAGCATAGTACAAGATATAGGAAGGGAATCAAAAATTTCTTGACAACCTTCTTTATTGCTTTCTTTGTAAGTTTGCTCATAATTTTCTATTAGGTGTTGATTATAATACATATCTTGGTCATTGTCTTTGTCTTGAGGTGATTTGGCTTGCGTTTGATGAGGGAAAAGCATAGTTTGATCTAGATCATCAACATTCATTTTAGACATCAACCTATCCATTCTCTTTCCAAGAATGTACATCATCTTTTCCATCATGATTAGAAATTTTTCTTGATTATTTTCTCTATCATATTGTTCATCATACATGTCTTGTAGTGGTAGAGTTTGTGTTTTCTTAGGGAAAGACGTATGTTGCTTTGGATCAACAATGTTTAGATTAGCAATAATCCTATCCACTCTCTTTCCAAGCATGTACATTAATTTTTCCATCATGACCATATGTTTCTCTTCGGGGTCTATATCGAAATCCATGTTTGTAAATCATAAAAAGAGGTCACTGTGTCTATTCAATCAATTCAAGGTCTTCTACTAGTGGATTCATTTGGTCTATTGGGAGTTTCAGAGTGTGGAGTCGCCAGGTGGAAAATTTTTAGCTCTTAAGGAGGTAAAATGTTTTATGGTTCCACCACCATGTTTATTATGAATACCAATCTAAAGAGATTATGGGTGGTCTGAGTCTTAAGAGTATTTAAGATGAAATTGACTCAAATTCCCCAGTGGAGTCACCAGAAATGTTAGGAATCTGTAATTTGCAAGATTGTCAAATACAAACTGCAAAGACAACACTTGAACCACTTTGGGATTCTAGGATCTAGCCCTCCTGAATCCAAAGAGGGATCTCTCTATAAGTGCAAAGATTGATTTATCTTTAAGGCTTTTTGGATATGATATTAGGCTAGTTATTAAGAGCAAGGGTTTTTGTTTGTTTTTGGATGGTTGAGCATGATTATTAGTTGAGTGGAAAATCCTAAAATGAAAGAGTTTCAAAGGTGTGAAGTTGCAAGAAATCAGAACAAGCTTTGGCTGATAAGATATATATAACGCTGGTTTTTAGTCCATTGGGCTATGGAGTCATAAAAGGGCTTTAATTGTGCAACAATTTCAACAATGGTCCAAGGGGCAAGTCA
This sequence comes from Pinus albicaulis, assembly GCA_034641835.2. Lineage (NCBI taxonomy): Eukaryota > Viridiplantae > Streptophyta > Pinopsida > Pinales > Pinaceae > Pinus > Pinus albicaulis. Next base: position 42,227,847 of record CM076571.1, read on the forward strand.
TCTATATCACAAGATCTTTGAGATTAAATCATGGGATGGAAACAATAAGAGTGTTGAAGGGGTGGAAACTTTCAATAATTTCAACTAGGATTTATCAGTCTGTCCAAACAAGAAAAGCCTTTAAGTAACTTTTTAAAACCAACGAAAGGGCAGGGCTCACCATAAACCTCTTTGGAAAAGCTCGTATTAAAGCTAACTCAATAGACAAACAATCCAGTAATCCACATAATTACTTTCAGAAAGGATGAAAACAGATAAGGAAAACAAAGTGCAGCCTAAGATCAGATAAGATACTTTTAAATCTAGACTGCTTTCGGCATACTCTTAGGGAAACTTTCAAAATTACCTTTGGAGAAGAAGCTAGAAAACAGGGCACACCATCACTTTTCTAGTCTAACTTTAATAATTATATAATGAAAATAACATTCAAGAATAATTTTTAAAGTAAACAGTAGGATGATGGAACGCCAACATTCTTAACTGCTTGAACTGTATTGAATCATTCTTAAATAAAAAATTTGGAGGGAAACACTGAGATAAAGTTTATTAGTCAGAGAAGGGTACTATAAACAGTAAATCCTAACTCTATGCTTGTTGTTCTTTATCAGAGAATAATGGACAAAATGGCATACATGAAAGGAAAACAATAACACAGAAAGGAGCACTTCACCAATGATATAGACCAGGATCCCAAGAAACAACTTGAATATTGATGTCAATCAAGTTACATTCTTCAAGTCCAATGTTTCAGTTCAACAATCATCTTCTCTTCTCAGCCTAACTTATTTGATCACAAAAAGAGCTTCAAGAGCCTCTGAACACTATTTACACGTAGAAGTTTCGAGCATAAGTATATTCAAAGTTTTGCAACCAACCCAAATCCAACCCTTTACAATGAGCTCCTCGAGAAGATTTTATAGGAAAATGAGGAGGTGGGATAAGAGAAAAGATCTACAGACTTAATTAATACAGTTTAATGCTTCTCGGCATTTGAGGGGCTCAATGGAGAAGATTTCAGATATTTCGCTGTATTAATTGGTTTACATTAAATATTTAAGCTTGCTGGGAAGCTTTTGTTGACTTTAAGGCTCTGTGTCATCATTGTAATAACTCTGCTGATATTTTTGCAATAAGTCTTTGGCTCAAAATAACTGTTGAGCTGTATTGGGGCAAATATCTTCTGTTTTGGTCATTACTCGGCCCTCTGTTGAATGCTTTGAGGATACAAGTGGCTTTTGTAGTTGAGAGGATTCAATTAGCCTCTGATGTGGTAGTGGAGCCTTTCTCGGTCTGGTAGATATTTTTGTTTTGACCTAAACAGGACTAATTAGCTTCTGATCTGTGTGTTAGACATAATTAAGCTTGAATTCTGTCTTGTGTTCCTTAAACTGTGTTTAATTGAGTGGATTAGGCTTTTAATTGTCGATTTTAGCCATAATCCACCAAAACTGTGATTCAACCTTCAATTCTTCAGTTTTTCTGTGGTTGGGTCCTTTCACACTGATACTCTTTGATTTATTAAACTTTTATGTGTCTTGTTGATGTGCAGGTGCTACAGGGTCTTTATAGTGGCATCAGCGCTCATGAGGCACCGACAAAATGTGGTTTTGAACCCTGTAGATGGATATTCTTTGATGAATGAAGACCTGGAGGATCGTCATCCTTGACTTTCTTTTTTCTTTTTAAAACACTTGAAAAACCTTTGAAACTTGCACAAACAAGGAAATATTAAGAAAATCCTACATATATTTTTGGTTTAACTACTTCAGAGGCTGGGATTTAGAGCGTAGCCGTTGGATGAAAGCATCCAACGGTGGAGATTGATCGTGGGGGGTCAATATGGAGGCGGTTGATGAAGCGGTGGAAGATTAAGTCAGATCCGTTGATCCATATTGATCAACGGTGGAGATTGGTCCCGAAAATATAATGCAAAGGGGTCACATTATATTTGAAACAGCGGAAAATATAAGAAAAATGGGTTAAAACCTTAATCAACAGTGAAAAAGGTTAAGAGGAAATTCGGGGCTTCCGAAATGATTTTGGGCTGTTAGATCAGATCGGCCTCAGAGATAGATGGCCGAGATTGCTTTAGGAAATCCCTTGGTGAATGGTGGAGGGCGATAATGAAATGCGAGATTGAATGCTAGTCATTGATCTGTAGAGATCAACGGCGGATATAAAACACGATGAAATGCAATACAAATGGGGAAAGTGGTTTTGGCTTGAGAAACCAGTCGTATCGCGTAGAAAAATGGGAGAAAGGAAATTCCACCTTTTTGAACGTGATATACGTCAGAGGCCACCACGTGGCTTTTCAAAACTACCTATATTGCGTGATTTCTGAGAATTATCGTTCGGGCTAAAAATCACGTGATATGGAGCATCTGTCGTTAGATCTGGGGTCTCGGATCGGATGGCTGTGAGAGAGCGCGATATAGACAAGATGCACGGGCGATAAGATGTGGGGCGGGGGAAGGCGGTTTCAATCTTGACTGTTAGATCAAAAAATGAACAGTGGAGATCAAATCTAGGACGGGTAGGACCCAAAGGAGTTGGGCCTATTGTGCTTATTATGAGCCGTTGGATGAAACAAATCAATGGCGGAGATTTAATCTCAGGGTCAAAGGAATAAAATATGAGGCAGAGGAAAAGGTCAGTTTGGGCCGTTGATCTGCAGAGATCAACGACTGAGATTTGCTGAAAAAATTACACAGTGGGGTTCATGATTTTAAGCAAGGTGGTGAGAAAATATCCGGACCATTGGATCTTATTGCAGGGACGGCCCAGATCTAATCGGAGGTCTTGCGATTGAAGGAGGTAAGGGGTAGAAGGATCTGATGCGATTAGCTGTGGACCATTGGATCTTGATCTAGCGGGGGAGATCAACGGCTGAGGATCCATCAGGAGAGGCCAATTGGAGGGGTCAAATAAAATATTACAACGCGCCCAATGGAAATCTCCGATGTGAGATTCCTAAGGCCGTTGATTGGTTTTGAATCAACGGTGGATGTTGGGCCCAACCAATGATTGGCAAGTTACGTTATAAAAAAACGGGGCTTTTAAATAAAATACAAAGGAAAAAGGGCTTCGGGGTGGGTTTATTATAGTGTTAAGTGCCCGATTGCGGGAATTTCGGTTATGCAAAGAGGCAAAGGGATCAGAGCTTATAAAAGAGGGCCAATCGCATCAGAACCTTTTATGAAACAAAAGGCATGTGCACATCACAAATGCCCCAATGCGATAAGCGCTTTTGGACTCAGCGCTTGGTTCCAGGGCTTGGGTGTATGGTGGGGAAGTGGTTTAGGGCTTAGCCCAAAGGGTCTTAGGCCTCTAATGCAAAAGGCTCATTTTTATGATTTTTTCGAGGATTTTCAATGGATTTGGGGGTTTCGGTAAGGTCCAAAAAGGAGTTTTAAACCTTATAAAAGGAGTTTTATGAATGGAAGAAGGGAAATAATGGAAACAAGGAGGATTTTTATGGGAAAAAAGGGGATAAAAATGAAGGTTAATTTGCAGTGAAAGGAGGGCTAAAATGAGGGGAAAAAAGGAGTTTTTAGCAGTCTTTTTCTTCAGGGAAAGCAACAGATTGTCAGAGTTTAAGAGAGAAACAATAGTGAATATTTAATCAAAGAATAAGATGGTTTCACAAGACTTCAAGAACTAACAATTTTGCAATAAAAATGGTTTATTGAAGGCTTAAAAAATGATTTAGCCACCATTTGTTATGATAAATTTTATGGGTGGCTGACATTTCAGAGGTGCATCTCTAAGTGCCTTGCTAAAAAATGCTATGGGCTGCTCCTGTCCTTTTATATTTTTCTACAGTAAGAGAACAACAACTATGTGTTCTGATGCAAAGGAGAAAATGAAGATATCCTTGGTAAAATCAACGCTGATTAGAACTGGTGTTTGTGTAAGAGCCTGTTTTACCAAATAAAAAGATTAATTTGCTTCTATGGTCCATTTAACTCCTGTTTCTCTTTTGAGCATATTAGTGATGTTTCTTAGGGGTTCTGCAAGGTTTGGAATGAACCTTCTTAAGAAATTTATCTTTCCAATGAAAGATTACAACTCTTTGATGTTTCTTGGATGGCTGATTTGCAATATTCCTTCAATCCTCTTTGGGTCAATCTTGATCCCTTCTTCAGATATGATGTGGCCTAAAAGATTCTCTTCTTGAAGGCCAAACAAAGTTTTCTTGGGATTCAAAGACAAACCATATTTTCTGTAATTTTCAAAGACTTTTCTTAAGTGAGCTAAGTGTTCTTCATCAGTTTTTTAATAGACAGTGATGTCATCAAGGTATATCACAATGAAGTAACCTATTTCTTCTGAGAAAGCAATATCCATTGATCTTTGGAAAGTGGCCCCAACATTCATTAACCCAAAAGGAATTTTCACATACATGAAGGTGCCCTAGGGTGTGGTTAAAGTTGTCTTGTGTTGATCATCTATATGTACGAGCACCTGATTGTACCTTGAAAAGCCATCTAGCAGAGAAATCCTTTTGGAGCCTACCACCCTTTGTAATATGTGGTCCATTTTTGGTAAAGGGTAGTTGTATTTTAAGGAGGCTTTGTTTAAATATATCAGGTGCTCGTATATTTCCCCTGTCTTCTTCCTCAGAGATACAAGATTTGACACCCATTCTGAGTATCTGAGAGGGACTATTATTCCAGCATCATACATTTTCTTGATTTCTTTCTCAACCAGTGGCAGTTGTACAGGATTTATTCTGCGTAATCTCTGTTCAAAGGGCTTATGGTTTTCTTTGAGAGGGATCTTGTGCTGGATGATCTCAGTATCATAGGACTTTAAATCTTTATAGCTCCAAGAAAACACATCACTAAATTATTTGAATAGCTCAATATATTTTTGTTTCATAGGAGCTGGAAGCGTCTTGGACAATTTTATCATTTTGGGTTCTAGCTCACTGCCTATATTGCATTCTTCTACCTCTGCTTCAGTAGATTCCATTGTTGGCCTCTTAGCAATATCATTGAAATCAAAAATTTCCTCCAGAGGAACCAACCCTTTTGGCAAAGTATTATCTTTGGACTGCAGCACTTCAAAGTCTTCTTTTTCTGGATCTACACACAGTTCTATCTCATGTGGGTATTCTTCCTCGAACAGATTTACATCAGCCTGATCAGGAGGCTCTTCTTTGTAATTTTGTTCCTCAGCACATCAGTCTTCTTCATGATCTGAATCTGAATTTGGAATTTCAAGATCATTTGTGGACTGCAGTAAGTCTTCAATCTGTTTGTCTCCTTCAAAATATTTCCAATATTTTATATTATCAGGGCCTGTTGGCCTGTATTTGACTTGCACTATGTGTTGTTGGTTATGATAAGGTTTTTTACAAGTACTCACTGCAAATGATAGACCATTGGCAAGGATGTTCTGATTTCTTGGGACAAAGGTAAGATCATATTCTTTGAATTGTTTTAAGAGGTCAAGGCATCATTCCTATATGCTCTTAATCTAGGATGTTTAGTTGAATATTTTCCCTTAATTTGCCTAATGACTAGCTCAGAATCCCCATGGACAGAAATCCTTTTGGCTCCTAGTTTCTTAAATAATTGTAGCCCTAGAAGGAGTGTCTCATATTCTGCTACTTTATTTGTACATTGAAAGTTTATCTTATATGAGTGGCCTTCTCCATGTCATCCTTAATGTTGTGCACCCAAACACCTACTCCTGAACCAATTTTACCACAAGAACCATCAAATCTCATGCTCCAAAGAGGTTCAATTTCAGATTTATCATTATGTTGGTCATTGGGGCTGCCTCTATGTTTGCCATTATGTTGTTCATTATCTACTTGGGCTAACTTTTCTGATTGTTCCTCCTCCTTTTCTTCTTCTTGTTCATCTATTTTCTCATTCACTGCTATTTGCTCATTAACGTTTTCATCATTGTAAAGGATAAATGAATCAAGGTCTATGTGAATAGAATAAATAGGGGAGTTATCTGGCTTTTCTTGACTGTTGACCATGTATTTCATATGAGTTTACCTATATAGTCTTCTTGGTTGACTGAAGACAAGTATGGTAGCATAAGTCATGTCCATTTGGAGGTTACCTTGAAGTTTAGCTCCTCATGAGCGTGATAGGAGCATGCCATATTTGGGAGGTATGTCAGCCACTACAATATCCATTACTAGGCTGTTGGCTGGTATCTGTGCTATATTAACACAAATATCTTTGATTAGGCCTAGACATTTAACTCTACTAGAATCAAAAGAGTTGAAATCTTTGTATGGTCTAGTTATCTCAAGGCATAGTCTTTCCATAACTACTTTTTGCATGAGGTTATGTGAAGATCCTGAATCTATGATGCCACTGTGGAGGATTTTATCATGAATTTTTAAACTGACAAAAAATGCAGGAACAACTCCCTCTCGAAATTTTCCTTCTACTTTAGGTCCAAACATAAGTTCAAGTTTGTCATCATTTAAATTTACAGAATCAACATTTTCTCCCATGTTAAGCTTTCAAAACTTGGGATCTATATACATATTGGGTAACTAATTCAGTAAGAGGTATGGATATTTTTATCTTAGAAATTTCATTCTCAATACTGAAAGATGTCTGTGTTTTCGAAAGGTTCAAATCAATTTTATCAGACACTGCTTTTATAGCAATTTCAGCTTGCTGATTTTTACTTAGAGTCTCAGTTAAAACAATTTTGTTAGGGCTACTGGCTGGATTACTAGTGCTGCTTTGGTCACCACTATATTGGTTTTTTTTTTATACTTTTATCAGAACTTTCAGCCACCATGTTTGGATTTTCTGCTGTCTTTTTAGGAATAGTTTCAGGGATCTTCCTAGCAGAAATTTCTGGGTTGTTTCTTTTGGGAGTATCTTGAGTTTTCTTGCTTCTGAGGTCATATTGCCTATGCACTTCCATGATGGAATTTTCGAAGCCTTGTTTATAGTCTTCAAATTCTAGGCTTTCTTCCTCATTTAGTGCAAATATTCCTTGTTTTTCCTTATTGAGGAAAACAATATCTTCATTATTTACTCCCATTAGATTGATGTGACTTTCCTCTGTTTCTTCAATCACCCCCTCATCCTCATTAGCTATTAGGTCCCTATATTACTAGTTTAGCCCCTTATTGTTATGAGTACAACCCCCTTATTGTTATTATTGTAACCCCCTCTAACCCCAATATTGTTATTATTGTGCCCTTACATTGTTATTGTTAGGTCGGCTAGGATTACATTCTGGCCCCACTAGGATTACATTGTGGCCCCATGGACTCCTATATATAGAAAGGAGGTTTTGTCATTTGTATCATCCAAGAATTGTTCATTCATGTAATGTATTGGAGGTTTCCCCCTCTAAGTGGCTTATTTCTAAGGCATTGATATCTCTTTTCTTCTATTTTTGGAGCTAGTTTCACAACATTTGGTATCATAGCTTTGTATTCTAGGGTTTCGCTGCTCTAAACAGGTCATCGTGGCATTTTCGCTATAAATTTTTTCTACGAAGGTTCAGGAGCTAAAATTTTTAGAGTACAAAGCTGAAATCCTGAGGAACATCATCTCAAAATTTTAGAGCTTGGTTTGCAATATTTTTGGAGATATGATCTGTGGAAGTTAGGTCTGTTTGCAGGCTCCTCAATTTAACCTAAATGGGTCATCGAAGAATTTTCGCTATAATTTATTTTCTACGAAGGCTCAGAATCTGAAATTTTTAGAGTGTGAAGCCAAACTACTGAGGAAAAACATCACAAAATTTCAAATATTGGTTCGCAATATTTTCAGAGATATGGTCTGTGGAAGTTAGCACTTTTTTAGGCTCCCAAATTTCATCTTAAAGAGGTGATCGTGGGAAAATCTTCATAACTCTTTCTCTGAGCATCGGATTGGAATTCTATAAAAAGTGGACACAAGCACACAGAATGTAGTTTCCTATCTATCAATTTCAGAGCCGAAGGAGGAATAAGTGACACGTGGCAAGTCATACAAGTTTTCTCTACTGAACCAGTCCATAATTAAGTCATCGTAGGAGATTGGGCACAACTTTGTCTTCAAGAATCCAAATCAGGTCAGACTTGTGGCATTCGAAAGAGGATTCAGAGGGATACCTCAATATCAAATTTCAAATATTGAAGATCCGAAATCATAGAGATAATTCAGTTTCGCACTCCTCAAAAGCAAGAAAAAGGTGTGTATTTCTTTTCAAATTACATAAGTCTCGTTCGAAAAATAAATTAGTTGGAATTTATTCCAAGGGCATATTGAAGACTAGATATCAGTATTGGGTTCTAAAATGGCCCCTAAAAAGAATTCAACACCCATTAAGCCTTCAGAAGGCTCTAATATGACTCATGAAGATGAAGAAACACAACATGAGATATCAAAATTACAAGAGCAAGTGCACAAAAATTTGCTATCGCAAAGAGCACCAAAAAATGAAATGGAGTTTTGAAGAAAGGCATGGAAACTAAGATGGATGGTTTGAAGAAAGGCGTGGAAGCTAAGATGAATGGTTTGGAAGCTAATATGGAAGGCATGGAAGTGGGCATGGAAGCTAAGATGGATGGCATGGAAGCTAAGATCGATGAAAAAATGGAAAACATAAAAGTAGACATCGAAGGTTTGGCAAAGTTGATACAAGAAATGTTTCCTAATGGTGAAACGATAGTAGAGGAAACTCATGATGAGAAAAAAATACATGTTAATCATGATTTCATAAAATATAATGTTGGATGGAAGAACAACCATATTATAAAGATGGATATGAGGAAATTTGATTGCAAGGATCTCGTAACATGGATACTACAGATGGAGCAATATTTTGATCTCAATAATGTGAAAAACACACAAAAGGTACACATTGCAAATTTAAATTTAGAAAAAAATACATTTGTATGGTATTGATGGCTTTGCTCCCGTAAAAAAAAATGTCACTTGGTCAATTTTAACAGAGGAAATGATAACACATTATGAGGATACAAAGAGCAACACCTTCTTTAGCCAATTGATAAATCTCAAACAAAAGGGTTTAGTGGGGGAGCACATTGAGGACTTCAAAAAACTGAATATAAGGGTAACTGATATTCCATAGGAACACAGGATTGATCTCTTCATAGGTAATTTAAAGGATAACATCCAACATGAAGTTCGCGTTTTGGAACTTGATTCATTGGAGAAGGCATTCAGGTTGGCAAGAAAAATTGAATGTAAAATTATGGCGACAAGGAAGCCTACCACTCACTTCTATAAAGAGGGAAGTGTTTCTACTCCTAGATTTCCACAACCTACAAGGTTGACAACACAAAAATTGGAAGAAAAAAGAGCAAAAGGGCTTTGCTACAGTTGTGATAACAAATACACTAAAGTTCATAAGGGTGCTGAGAAGAAATTATTTTACATAGATTGTGAAGAGGAAGAAGAAAATTAGCAAGAAGAGGATATACACCAGGAACCAACCCTAGAAGAGGAAGAAATGAGTCTGACCATATTGTGTAATGCATTGGCAGGAATTACCACTCCTCAAACTCTCAAGATAGATGGACATATCAAGAAGAAAAAGGTAATAGTGTTGATTGATTCAAGTAGTACACATAATTTTATTCATTGTAAGGTAGCCAAGGAATTGAATTGTTTCCTGTACCCAGCACTAGAATGTCAAGTGATGGTTGCAAATGGAGGAACTATAAATTGCTCTGGAAAATGCCATAATATCAAGCTAACCATGGGGGAATATTTATTGAATATTCCAACGCTTTCCATTCCTATGGGAGGTGCTGATGTTGTACTAGGAGTACAATGGTTACAATCTCTCGGGACAGTAGCTTTTATTTTTCAAGAACTTTTCTTGAAATTTTTTTTCAGAAGGAAAGGAAGTTGAATTACGAGGTATCGCAGGGAAGCTGGGAAAGTTAATAAGCTCTAATGTTATGACAAGGCTCCTGAAGAAAGAACAACGAGGCGTAATTGCACAATTATGCTCACTAGAAGTTCCAACATCAAAATCATCTATTTATGCAGATCTCCAAAAAGTCTTGGACAATCATTCCAAGGTGTTTGAAACTCCCAAAGGACTGCCACCTATTCGTGATCATGATCATGCTATTCATTTGATTCCAGGAAGTGTTCCTCCAAACATCATGCCTTATAGATATCCTTATGTCCAAAAGAGTGAAATTGAATGTATGATTGCAGAAATGTTAGAGGCTGGTATAATTCAACCTAGTCAAAGTTCCTTCTCTGCTCCAGTATCATTGGTGCACAAGAAGGATGGATCATGGCGCATATGTCCGGATTATAGGGAGCTCAATAAGCTCACCATTAAAGATAAATTTCCCATTCCTGTGATTGATGAATTATTGGATGAATTACATGGAGCAATTTATTTTACCAAGTTGGATCTTCATTCAGGATATCATCAAATTAGAATGAAGACTGAAGATATTCCAAAAACAACATTTTGAACTCATGAGGGTCATTATGAATTTTTGGTCATGCCTTTTGGCCTTACCAATGCACCTTCTACATTTCAAGGGTTGATGAATTCCATTTTCAAACCCTTCCTTAGAAAATTTGTGCTAGTATTTTTGGATGATATACTAATCTATAGCAGGTCTTGGAAGGATCATGTTCAACATGTTGACAGGGTGCTCAAACTATTGCAGGAGAAACAATTATATGCAAAATCATCCAAATGTTTCTTTGGAGTACAAGAGGTGGAATATCTGGGTCATATTGTATCTCACGAGGGTGTTAAGGTAGACCCTAACAAAATTAAAGCCATTAATGAATGGAAATTCCCCACAACCATTAAGCAGTTGCGAGGATTTCTCGGGTTAACAGGGTATTATTGCAAGTTTGTTAAAAATTATGGGAGAATAGCAGCACCTCTAACAACATTATTGAAGAAAGATGCATTTTCATGGACTCTTGAAGCAACTAAGGCCTTTGAGCATCTTAAAGAGGTAATGTGCCTAGCACCGGTCTTAGCTACGCCAGACTTCACAAAAACCTTTATTGTGGAATGTGATGCCTCAGGAAATGGAATTGGTGCCGTTTTAATGCAGGAAGGAAGACCCATTGCTTTTGAAAGTCGTCCAATCAAAAGAAAGTATTTACAGAAACCTATTTATGAGAAGAAAATGTTAGCAATACTGCATGCACTAAAGAAATGGCGAACTTACCTAATGGGAAGACACTTCAAGGTAAAAACTGATCATGATAGTCTTAAACACTTTTGGAACAAAGACTATCTTCAGAAGAGCAGCAAAAATGGGTCACAAAGATGTTGGGTTATGACTTTGAAATAATCTACAAAAAAGGGAAGCTAAATGTTGTTGCAGATGCACTCTCAAGAAAAAATGAAGAGGTGGAAGCATTGCTTTGTGCCATTTCTATTATCCAACCAGATTGGATAACCGAAGCAAGGGATGAATGGAAGAGGGATGAAGAAGTGTGGACACTCATTCAAAAGTTGCAGCAAGATCCTAGTACATCTGATACATTTAGTTGGAAAAATGATTCCTTATGGTACAAATATCGCTTATATCTTTGTAAGAATTCCCAACTAAAACAAAATATTCTTTTTGAATTGCACACTTCTCCTTTAGGAGGACACTCAGGATTTTTAAAAACTTACCACAGGGTGAAGAAAGAATTTTTTTGGGATGGCCTTAAATCTGATATTCAAAATTTTGTGGCGGAATGTTTGGTTTTCCAGCAGAATAAAGTTGAGACAATTAAGACCCCGGGACTTCTACAACCTTTATCCATTCCAAGTCAACTTTGGGAGGAGATTTCAATGGATTTTATCACAGGTTTACCTAAGTCCGAAGGAAAGAGTGTCATCATGGTGGTAGTTGATAGACTTAACAAGTATGCACACTTTTGTGCATTATCTCATCCATTTAAAGCAAGTACAGTTGCTACTACATTTATGGACAGAATTCAAAAGCTACATGGAAGCCCAAGGGTTATTGTGAGCGACAGAGATCCCATTTTTACCGGAAATTTTTGGACGGAGTTATTTTCTTGTTTGGGTACTCAATTAGCTCATAGCTCATCTTATCATCCTCAATCTGATGGTCAAACTGAGATAGTAAATAAATGTTTGGAAGGATATCTTCGTTGATTTGTATCTGATAAACAAACACAATGGGTCAAGTGGTTACCTCTTGCTGAATGGTGGTATAACACTTCCTTCCATACTGCAGCAAAAATGACCCCATTTATGGCACTTTATGGATATCATCCACCATCCATCACATCATCTTTAAGGGAAAATTCGAAGGTTCAAGTAGTAGAAGATCACATCGAGCATCAGCAAGAAGTTCTCCAACTCTTAAAGGATAACCTGAATTTGGCACAAAATCGAATGAAACAACAGGCAGATCAACATCGCAGCGAGAGAAGTTTTGATGTAGGAGATTGGGTATTTTTACGGCTACAACCATATAAACAAATTTCCCTCAAGAAAGCTAAGAAGGATAATAAATTATCGCCAAAGTACTATGGTCCTTACAAGGTGTTGCAAAAGATTGGTACTATGGCATACAAATTGGAGCTTCCTGCTTATTTGCAAGTGCATCCAATTTTCCATGTTTCATGCTTAAAGAAGGTTATAGGTGAAAATCTTCCAGTTCAAACAATATTGCCAGAACTTGATGAGGAAGGAAAAATCATATTGGAACCTGAAGCGGTCACAGAAACAAGAACTCGACAGCTACAGAATCGATCAATTTCAGAGTATCTCATCAAGTGGAAGAACTTACCCACCGAAGATTCTACATGGGAGGATGAGAATTTTATACAGAAGCACCCGGAGCTACTCAAGCATTGAGGACAACACTTTTTTGAAGGAGAGGGGCATGTTAGGTCCCTATATTACTAGTTTAGCCCCTTATTGTTATTAGTATATCCCCCTTATTGTTATTATTGTAGCCCCCTCTAACCCTAATATTGTTATTATTGTGCCCTTACATTGTTATTGTTAGGTCGGCTAGGATTACATTATGGCCCCACTAGGATTACATTGTGGCCCCAAGGACTCCTATATATAGAAAGGAGGTTTTGTCATTTGTATCATCCAAGAATTGTTCATTCATGTAATGTATTGGAGGTTTCCCCCTCGAAGTGGCTTATTTCTAAGGTGTTGATATATCTTTTATTCTATTTTTGGAGCTGGTTTCACAACATTAGCATAGTTTTCCTAGAAAGGAGGCCTGATTTGCTGATCAAGACCTCTCTGTCTTATTTGAGGGGGATTTCTCCTAAAAGTTTTGGTTTTGGTTCTGGTAGTTTGATTTATGTTTTGAGGAGCTACTTGGTTTTCTCTAGGGTAAGATCTCTCATTCATGTTTATTCTCTCCATCATCCTCTCCATGTTTCTAACAAGGTTATCAATCTTAGTATCAAATGATGAAGGTGCAACTTCTTCCCTATATGTGACTCTCTTCTCATTTTTCATTCTAGCTCTTTTGGCAATCATATTTTCCTCTACAATCCCAAAAAAAATATTTCTTCCCCCTGTGGTAAGTTTTTAAAAATATCGAGTGTCCTCCTAAGGGAAAGGTGTGAAATTCCAAAAGAATCTTTTGTTTTAGTTGGGAATTCTTACAAATATATAAGCGATATTTGTACCATAAGGAATCATTTTTCCAACTAAATGTATTATATGTATTGGGATCTTGCTGCAAGTTTTGAATGAGTGTCCATAATTTATTTTCATTCTTCCATTACTCCCTTGCTTCGGTTATCCAACCTTGTTGGATAATATAAATGACACAAAGAAATGCTTCCACATCCTCATATTTTCTTGAGAGTGCACCTACAACAACATTTAGCTTCCATTTTTTGTAGATGGTTTCAAATTCATAACCCAACATCTTTGTGACCCATTTTTGTTTCTCTTCTGAAGATATTCTTTGTTTCAAAAATTATTTAAGACTATCATGATCAATTTTTACCTTGAAGTGTCTTCCCATTCGGTAAGGTCTCCATTTCTTTAGTGTATGTAGTATTGCCAACACTTCTTTCTCATAAATAGCTTTATGTAAATACTTTCCTTTGATTATACGACTTTCAAAAGAATTGGGTCTTCCTTATTGCATTAAAATAACACAAATTCCATTTCCTGAGGCATCACATTCCATAATAAAGGTTTTTGTGAAGTCTTTCATAGCTAAGACCGGTGCTTGCCACATTGCCTCTTTAAGACATTAAAAGGCATTAGTAGCTTTAGGAGTCAATGAAAATGGATCTTTCTTCTATAATGTTATTAGAGGTATTTCTATTCTCCCATAATTCTTAACAAACTTGTGATAATACCCTGTTAACCTGAGAAATCATCGCAACTGATTTATGGTTGTGGGGAATTTCCACTCCTTAATGAATTTAATTTTGTTAGGGTCTTGCACCCTCCTAAGATACAATAGGACCCAAAGGTTTTTGAATATAATTGTTTCTCCTCCAATAGTTTGAGAACTTTGTCAACATGTTGAACATGATCCTTCCAAGACCTGTTGTATATTAGTATATCATCAAAAATTACTAACACAAAATTTCTAAGGAAGGGTTTGAAAATGGAATTCATTAACTCCTAAAATGTAGAAGGTGCAATTTTCAGGCCAAAAGGCATGACCAAAAATTCATAATGACCCTCATGAGTTCAAAATGCTATTTTCATAACGTCTTCAGTCTTCATTCTAATTTGATAATATCCTGAATGAAGATCCAACTTAGTGAAATAAATTTCTCCATGTAATTCGTACAATAATTCTAGTCAATCACAGAAATGGGAAATTTATCTTTAATACTGAGCTTATTGAGCTCCATATTATCTAGACACATGCACCATGATCCATCCTTCTTATGCACCAATACTACTGGAGTAGAGGAAGAACTTTGACGAGGTTGAATTATACCAACCTCTAGAATTTCTACGATCATACATTCAGTTTCTCTCTTTTGGACATAAGGATATCTATAAGGCCTGATTTTTGGAGGAACACTTCCTGGAATCAAATGAATAGCATGATCATGATCTCAAATTAGTGGGAGTATCTTGGGAGTTTCAAACACCTTGGAATGATTGTCCAATAATTTTTGGAGATTTGGACAAATAGATGATTTTGATTTTGGAACTTCTAGTGAGCATTATTTTGCAAGGACGATGTTGTATCTTAAGAGACAATCCATCGGTTGTGAAAGGAATCAATGCTTAAGACATTTTAAAAGTGTGTCACAGAAATGATTTTATCATGAGGTATTTGTTCTATCCATCTCGATACTAGTTTTCTAAAACCCTTAATGATCTGGAATAATAAAATATTTCATAATGCCATTCACTTGATGATATCTGAATGAAGAGAAGAACTGCAGGGGAAACCCAAATTAAAATCTACCACTTTTAAGTTTTAGAGGAAATTCATGGATAGAGAGGAAACTCGAAATAATATGTTGTAAACACAGAATATATTACTTTAAAGTTTCATCAGGAGTTTGTGAAGAGAGTAGAAACTGAAAATAATATGTTGTAAACACAGAATCTATTACTTTTAAGTTTCAGAGAGAATCTGTGAAGGGAGAAGAGATGGAGAGAAGGAGCGCAAATTAAGGTTATTTAACTCTTACTCACAGATGTAATTAAGAGACCATCTGCTACATTACTTCACTTCATTCAAAGAAGAAGGGACACAAAATGGCACAAGAAACATGGATCACCATCAACAGTTGCATGAAACTTACTATTTCTTTCATTTACCCGTTAGAAAAATAAGTACAAAATGTAATCCCCAAGAGGTCCATAACTCAGGCCCCCCCCATTTCTTTCTTTCTCTCTTGCTTAAATACATCAAAAATAGTTTGTAACTGCTGGAACTTCTTGTAACTACTCAAACTTCCTAAAAATATGTAAACTACCTATTACATCGCAATTAAAGACTTCATTACAATCTCGATCTTTAATCAAGAAAGAAAAATATAATTAGAAGTATCAATCTATTTGTTGGATCTGATTTTTTGATGATGTGTCTTTGTCCATTTTGACTGTGATGTCCCAACAATCTACGTAAACACATCTCCACTAGACTCTACCCATGCTTTTGCATTTTTGAATGCTATCATCATGTCACTTGCTACCTGGCTCTGCCTCTTCTGCTTTTGCTTGCTGCGTTATGATTTTTCTTCTCCTTTGCCCTGCATCGGATCACATACCCGAGTGTTTCTACCCACGTTTAGACATTCTTCCCTAAACTACCACAAGACTTGGACTTGAAATATATTCTATTCACCTTGGAAGAATGCATTGCATCCGCTTTCTATCGCATTTCATTGTTTCGACGATTTTATGTTATACTCCTCCTTTCCTCCTCCAATGTGATGCGCGAAGTGCGACGGGTGCAAGGTGATGTGGCAAGCAGAGGTGGGCCAATCGAAAATCACAAATCAGTGGAATTGTTATGAGAAATGGAAGGTAAGATCTAAAACCATCGAAGTACAAAGTCTTGGGACAGGGAGGTGACGTGGCAGGGATGGGTCCCATGGATATCGCAAATCGCAAATCGTCGGATTTAGTTTATGAGTGGTGGAGGTAAAAGTTAAAACTTGCAAAGTGCGAAATGCGGGGAGAGGGAGGTGACGCGGAAAAGAGAGGTTGGCCTGCCTGCAACCCGCAGATCGCAAACTTTAACACATTCCTTAGTGCTAAGCCTTAAACTTGTGAAGTGTGATATGTGATCGCATCGCATCGCAATATTGCAAGTTTAACCATATTTTAAACTTGTAACCTTTACTGAATGCGATATGCGATACAATATTTGTCGTCCATCTCTCCATTTTAGTTCTGCGCTTTGATCTTGACTGTTTGTTTTTCCCTTTTCGCCTCCTCCAAAACTCTTAAGTATCTAAGGGAAATATGCCATTTCTCTGCCTGCGGGAAATTAGTATGTTTTTCTCCGCAGTGTAACCCTCTTGAGCTTATCCGGTGTTTTGCCGCGCTAGTCTCTCCTGAGCTTGCGAGTGAGCCTGACTTGACCCTTGCTACGCGCTTTTATTTTTTGCTGCTCCTCTGGCTTAGATTGTGCTTCCAATGCTGTTGTTGCTTCCATGACTTTGGTTCCAGTGCACATGTGATGACGAATCCTCGTTGTGCTTGTGATTATCATTTCGAGCATATTGTAGGTCTTCTTGAAATTCTAACAATTGTTCCTCAACAAACTTGAATTGCTCAAGACCTCTCTTGACTTTTAGTTGAGTCAAACTATGCTACAACATCTGGCTCCAATTGCGGACAACACTTTTGGTAGAAAAGTGTTGAGAACTGGTAGATTAGTAGCCTTTATTGGGCATGGAGTCAAACATAACTTGTAGATCAGTAGCCTTTATTGGGCATGGATTCAAATATCACTTGTAGAACAATAGTCGTTATGGTCACGGAGTCAATCCCAAATGTGATTTGATCCAGTGTGAAATCCTCCTAAAGCTTTCTACACTTTGGGCTTCTTCATTTATTCTTAAGCTGAAAATATCAAACTAGAAATACTACAACTAAAAATTCTCAAATTCTGAGCTTATTTATGCAGAACTCCTACGTATGCATTTATGCTTGAACTTAATCAGGCAAATTTAGACTTTGTATAAATGATTTTTGCTAAAATAAAACTTTCATATAATCCACTACTAGATCATAGAACTGATGAGACCAATTTTCTGCTGCCTCTTTTTCTTGAACATATTGCTGATGTAGACTTCTTTGAACATGACATCTTCCTTCACTGCTTGACTCCTCAATTTTAGGTTGTATGTGAGAAGATTGATTGTTTTTTTATGCTGATAACCATTTAGGCCGGAAAGAGAAATCTAAGGTTTTTCCCTCATAATGCTGATGTTCTTTTTGTAATGCCAACTCTTGACAAAAATCTTCAGGAATTGTAATGTAACATTCATCTCTCCTCTCATATAAATTTGCGTCAAGATCAATAATACAATCGAAGGAAAAATTTTCTTTCTCCAATAAAGAATGTACATTTTGGGCCTTATAATCTTATGAGGATATAAAGAAGGAAACAATATTCTTGATATGTAAGGGAAAATATACCATCAAAATGATAGTGAAAAATAAAACTTCCTTTAAAAGATTCAAACTCTGATACCTGTATTTTCCACAGTGCTTTCTCATTTCCTTGCCTGCAAAATTCCTCATCTAATGAAACCTTCATCAGTGGAGTCGCCAGGTGAATAATACACAACCAAATTTGTATGTAAATATTGTTCACCATCAAGAAATAGATTTCAATACCTGGGGGAGAATAACTTTGTGCCTTCGTCCCCGGCAACGATGCCAAAAAATGTGGTATCTTAAGAGACAATCCCTCGATTGTGAAAGGAATAAATTCTTAAGACATTTTAAAAGTGTGCCACATAAATGATTTTATCATGAGGTCTTTGTTCTATCCCTCTGGAGACTATTTTTATAAAACCCTTAATGATCTGGAATAATAAAAGATTTCATAATGTTATTCACTTGTTGATATCTGAATGAAAAGAAGAACTGCAGGGGAAAATCAAAGTAATATGATGAAAACACATAATCTACCACTTTTAAGTTTCGGAATAAATTCATGGAGAGAGATAAAACTCGAAATAATATGTTGTAAACATAGAATATATTAGTTTTAAGTTTCATCAGGAGTTTGTGAAGAGAGGGGAAACTCAAAATAATATGTTGTAAACACATAATCTATTACTTCTAAGTTTCAGAGAGAATTTGTGAAGGGATAAGAGATGGAGTGAAGGAGTGCAAATTAAGGTTATTTAACTCTTAATCATAGATGTAATTAAGACTTCATTCAAAGAAGAAGGGATACATAATGGCACAAGAAACACGAATCACCATCAACAGTTGTGGGAAACTTACTGCTTCCTTCATTTACCCATCAGAAAAACAAGTACAAAATCTAATCCCCAAGAGGTCCAGAACTCAAGCCCCCCCATTTCTTTCTTTGTCTCTTACTTAAATACATAAAAAATAGTTTGTAACTGCTGGAACTTCTTGTAACTACTCAAACTTCCTAAAACTATGTAAATTACCCATTACATCACAATTAAAGACTTCATTACAATGTCAATCTTTAATCAAGAAAGAAAAACTAGAATTAGAAGTATCAATCTATTTGTTTGATCTGATTTTTTGATGATGTGTCTCTGTCTCTTTTGGCTGTGATGTCCTAAAAATATGTGTAAACGCATCTCCACTAGACTCTGCCCATGCTTTTGCGTTTTCGAATGCTATCATCATGTAACCTGCTACCTGTCTCTACCTCTTCTACTCATGCCTGTTGTGTTATGCCTTTTCTTCTCCTTTGTCTTGTGTCGGATCACATACCCAAGTCTTTCTACCCACGTTCAGACTTTCTTCCCTAAACCGCCGCAAGACTTGGACTTGAAATATATTCTATTCACCTCTAAAGAATGCATCAAATCCGCTTTCTATCGCATTTTGGTGTTTCAACAGTTTTATGTTATAATCCTCCTTTCCTCCTACGATGTGATTTAACAAAAGAAATGCCTTACTTCTAGATTTGAAAACATTCGGAGTTTACTTTCGAAACCACATCGCATCTACCTGAAAATCGCAAATCGGGGATTTTATTATGAAACATGGGAGGTAAGTGTTAAACTGTGCGGTGAGAAAAGTGTGACGGGCTGAAGGTGACGTGGAAAGCAGAGGTGGGGCCAATCGCAAATTGCAAATCAACGGATTTGTTATGAGAAATGGAAGGTAAGCTCTAAAACTTGTGAAGTGCGAAGTGCGGGGAGAGGGAGGTGACATGGTAGGTATGGGTCCCACGGATATCGTAAATCACAAATTAGCGGATTTATTTTATGAGCGGTGGAGGTAAACATTAAAACTTCTGAAGTGCGAAATGTGATGAGAGAGAGGTGGGCCTGCCCACAGCCCATAGATCGCAATCTTTAACACATTCCTTAACACTAACCCTTTAAACTTGCGAAGTGCGATATGCGTGTTAGCACCCAATCTGAACCTCAGGCTGAAAAAGGCAAATCAGGGTAACAACTAAACCACGCTCAACCTTGTAGCTAGCCCTACAAGGACAGGAGAGGGCTCTCTCTGTAGAATATATATTCAATAAACAATAATAGCAGCTGATTTTAGGCTAGGTATATAAATGGGAAAAAGATTTTTGATGAATTACTAAAATTTCAGGGATGTATGGGACAAGAGGACAGTATGAACTGAGGAATTAAATCAGGATACAGGGTATTTCATGGGGCAAGATAGGCAGGAGATTTAGCAATCTAGTTTGAAATAAGATGGAGTGGAAAGACTGTTGAGAAGCTGAAAAGGGCATAATAAATGAATCCTTTTAAAATAGAAGAAAATACGCAGAGTATGAATGATTCCCCAAGGCAGAGCATATAAAATGGATTCTACCTTTCTAACTTGAAAACATTCAACTGGAAAGGTTTATGAATGAATGTTGCAACATAAAAATGTACATATGAAACACATAGAAGAGACATATGCTAAAATTCATACCACATGAATCCCACAAATCAGAGTTGCATCACTTTATTAATTCCCTGCCAAACTGTACAACGGAGCACAGAGCTCACTGCCACACTATTCCCCTACTTCTGAGTTTTTAGGCCTCAGACTTTCAGCCCTTGAAAATAGTTAGAATTTACAATAAATAGATAGATTTGCAGGAATACAAATCGATGGGAAGAGGAGAAGTCTCAACTGAATATGGAAGGCCAAAAGCCAACAATTTCTTCGTAAAGGAAGAGCTGTGTTACATTATCTCATTTGAAATTTTAGGATATCTGATGAGGAGGATGAAACCATGTAGCATGGATCCTTTCAAATCATTACTAAAGATGTGACTGTTACATTTTGTTTCTCGGCCTCTGACGTTTCGCTTTCCTTTAGCCCCTTTGAAGAAAACTGACTTTTTATTAATCTTCCGTTTGAAATAAATTGAATTGAATTTATGCTTTCGTGAAGGGAAAAATGCATTTTAAATGGGAAAAGGGAAGGGAGATGGAGGCGGGACCCACATAAATCACAATCGCAATCAGAGTGGGGCGGAGAGATATATATGTGAAACAATAATCACAATCGGAATGGAGCGAGAGGGGAGTGATATTATATAATTGCAATTGGAAATCGGAGTCGGGGAGTGGGGCAATATTGTTGAAACAACACCCGAAAAGTTCCGATGCGATTAGCCTGGGTCTGATGGAGCAGTATACAATGCGCTTTATACAAAGGGATGAATGATATTTATAAACAGTCAAAGGGCTAAAGTGGGAGTAGGGTGAATCGCATCGGAGATCGGGAGAGGAGCGAAATAATATATTATAGAACTTCCGATTGCAACGGGGGAAAACCATTTGTATAAATGAGATGAATGATTTTTAACTTTTACAAAGGAAGAATGGGGTTTTGTAATGAATGGGTGGAGGAATCGTATGGTGGGACCCAGCAGGTCAATCGCAATCAGAGATCGGAGGGGGTTAGCTATACAATCGCATCGGAGCATAAGGGATTTACGATGCGATCGGAGGAGGGGATGTGATTTGTTGTGGCCTGTCTGATCGGCGGGGGTAATCAAAGGTCAGATGGGGATCAGGAATAGTAATCGGAGGATCGGGGAAGGGACTTGTGACTGATCGCAATTGGATTTTTGTGCGATTGGGAGATCGGAAGGAGGAGGTGCGATTGGTGGAATTGGAGGAGACTTGCGTGATCGGGAGATCGGAGGAAAGGTTGCGATCAGAGGGATCGAGGATCGAATGATTGGAGGGGAACTTGTGATCGGAGGAATCGGGGAAGGACTTGAAATTGCTACGGTCGGAGTGTTGTGCGATCGATCGCATCGCAACTGTTTGCGATGAACTGATCGGACCCCTTCATATAAATGTTGCGATTGAAAAGTTATTTGCGATTGCAATTTATAACAAGATTTTAAACTTTATATTATAAAGTTTCTTGACTATATGCATGGTGGGGAAGTGGTTTACACGGCGGGGGGGGGGGGGGGGGGGGGGGTTATAATATGATACAACTTAACTATAAAGTCTATGGGTATGAAAAAAAGGGGAAGTGGTTTTAATTAAATCGCATATGTATTTGAAGGTTTTATAATGCGATTTTTATGATCAGAAAGGGGAAAAAAGGGGTTTTTAAAGGGAAATGAACATAAAGTTAAAAGGGAAAATGGGAAATAGGGGGGTGCTTAGGGAATAGAGGGCTTTTACTTCACTTAAGCATAAAATTCAATCCATAAGTCAGTTTTGAGAGTGTAGTATACCATTGGAAAGCTCTTTCCGGGCTCTTTCTGATGGATCTGCTTTGAAGATGAGCTGGCGCTAAACATGTTGTGGAATACTTCTTTGAAAGTTAGGGACATCAATTTGCAGGGATAACATCTTCTGAATGGTGGCTGAAAAGAAAAGTATCATGTTTTCACCTCAAAACATGGTTTTGGAGGTGAAAATTACATCAAACTGAGCGAATGATATCTCTAATCCTTCTGGTACTATAACTTTGTATTTATTTGACTTCCTCATGACCTTTTTGATCTTTATTTGACATTTGACTCATTATTTTGACCATGGTGAGACCCTAGAAACTAATGAGACCCATCCTATGACCTACTGATATAGTTTTGAGAATTAAAGTGACTAATGACTAAAGATCATAGGGAGGAAAATTAGCAAGATCTCATGAGGGAAAACTGATAAAAATTACTACCATCAATGAATCCATGACCTAGTAGAATGGTGAAATTTATTCGGTATGAGACACCTAATATGCAAATGCAAAAGAGCAATTTTGATCACTGATGGCAGTGTGACTAGACTGACACTAAGATTGGCTCCAATGGGGATGCTAGCTCCTTGGAGGTGCCAAGAACATCGTAGACCAAGTAGCCTTATCCACTGGGCATGGAGTCAAAAATACTGAAAAGCTGACACAATGTAGATTGACATTGACTCAAGACTAAGACTGAAAAACTGAAATAAAACCAAACCATACACAAATCATCCAAGTCTTATAGCCTTCATCTCGGGCCCCAAACTTCAATGACTGTGTACTCTGAACTCTGATAAACATAACATGGTATATACAATGATGATGACATAGATTCTGATCCTTTTTTTTCAACAATGGTAGTGCTTCAAAAGCCTACCATTTACTGCTCCTCTAGGGAAATCTTGGCCATCCATTTCTGAAAGCAAGAAGGCATTCTGTCCTTTGTATGCTGAGATCCTGTATGGTCCTTTCCATAGATTGTCAAACTTACCATGCTTCCCTTTGTATTCATTTCTGGCATCCCACTTCAACACTATATCATCTAGCTGAAACTTTTCTGCTTTTTTCTTTTTGTCAAAGATCTTTTTAATCTTCTCCTGCAATTGAATAGCGTTCTGTGACACTTCCTCTCTTGTTTGCTGAAGGTGGATCATTTGATTGATCCTTCACTGGTTGTAATTGTCCTCGCTGCCAACTTCTTGCAATAATCTCACAAATAGGACTATAAGGAATGTAGGGAAGACAACATCAGTACCATAGACAAGCTCAAATGGGGACATACCTATTGATCTTTTACTGCTAGCTTTGTCTGCCCACAGTGCGTTTATGAGCTTTCGGTGCCAATTTCTTTTGTTTGCCTCTAGCATTTTTTTAATTATATTCACCAGTGATTTGTTAGAGGACTCAGCCAAGCTATTGCCTTGTGGGTAATAAGCTGTCGAATGGCCCAGCGCGATGTTGTATTTGTCACAAAAGTCGATCATTTTCTTGGATCGGAACATTGTTGCATTGTCTGTTACGATTTTTCATGGGCAGCCAAAACGAGATAAAATATTCGATTCCAGGAATTGAATGATTACCTTGTATGTTTCTTTCCTGGCTGGGACGACCTCGATCCATTTCATAAATTAATCTGTCCCTGTCAATATCCATCAGTGCTGCGCTGAGGACGCGGGATGAATCTCTCCTATGAAATCGAGCCCCCACTGCTGAAAGGGTGCGTTCACTGAAACTGGTTTCAAAGGGAGAGGAAGCAACTTCTTCTTCCCTTGGAAGATTTGGCATTCATGACATTTCATCACTGTCTTATATAAATCAGAAAATAATGTGGGCCAATAATATCCTGCTCTCAATACTTTATTAGCCGTATTCTTCCAAAACAAGTGACCGCCACACTCGCCTTTATGAAAATTGTGCATTACCTTCTGCGCCTCTTCTTCAACCAAACAATTGACTAGAACGCCTCTTGGATCTTTCCAATACAGAGTGCTGTCTAAAATGCAGTATTTTGCGGCCTTTAGCTTCAGAGATCTACCCTTACTCTTGGAACTATAGAAAAATATCTGCAATTGGAACCAGCAAACCTTCATCTTCATCTTCTGCCACTACTGTTATGAGGTTTATATCTAAAGCATGCAGATTTGATTGGGCCATCAATTTCACCAAGCCTTGGCCTTTGATCAACTTCGTGGGCTTGATCTCCAAATCGTACTCCAACATGGCCGTTATCCATTTACCTCTCCAACATTCTGGATCAATTTGCATCAACACATCCTTCACTACTGCGTTAGGGACATATGTTATAGTATGTGAATGTAAAATGTAGACCCTGAAATCCTTCAATGCCTTGATGAGAGCCAATGCCTGTTTTTCAATAATATTATACCTCAAAGCAGCATCTCTAATAGTTCTACTGAAAAAGGAAACTGGCTTTTCGATCTCGTCTCTCTTTTGCATTAAAAAAATAGCTAAAGTATGCTCTGATGCAAACGAAAATATGATGAAGTCTTGAGTGTAGTTGGGACTGATCAAAACTGGGGCATTGGACAAAGAAAACTTTACCAGATTGAATGATTTGATAGCCTCCTCACTCCATTTAATAGTGCTATCCTTCTTCAACATATTAGTCATTTCCCTCAGATGCTCAGCCAGATTGGGTATAAATCAACGTAAGAAGTTCATTTTACCATTAAAATCTTGAATCTCCTTCTTGTTTCGTGGCAGGTCTATGAGCTGAATTTCCTCCACTCTATATGGATCTATGCAGATACCATCTTTAGAGATTATATGCCCCAGCAGTTTGCCTTCATCCATGGAAAATAGACACTTCTTGGGATTGAGAGAAATCCCAAACTTTCTGCATCGCTGGAAAACAACTCTCAAATGGTGCAAATGTTCGTCATCTGATCCTAAAAACACTGTCAAATCATCCAAATAAATAACCAAAAAAACATCTTTTTCATTGGCAAAAGCAATGTCCATTGCACGCTGGAAAGTAGCTCCTACATTCTTTAGTCCAAAAGGCATTTTGGCATACTGGAAGGTTCCCCAGGGTGTGGTGAAGGTAGTTTTATCTTGGTCCTTCTCATGCACCAAGATTTGGTTGTAGCCTGAGTAGCCATCAAGTAGTGACATCTTGGATGTTCCCACTACTCTCTGTAGAATATGGTCCATTTTCGGAAGTGGATAATTATCCTTTAAGGAAGCCTTATTCAAGTTTCGAAAATCTATACACAACCTTATTTCTCCAGTCTTCTTACGTACCAGGACCAAATTTGAGATCCAGTCAGAAAATCTAATGGGGACTATAATACCATCTTTGTACAATCTGTTTACCTCTTTTTCGATGGATGGCATCAGCTTCAGATTGATTCTTCTCAGCTTCTGTCTGAAAGGCTTTTGGTCTGGATTGATAGGAATAGTATGCTGGATTATGTTCTTATCATACACCTTCAAGTCTGAATTATCCCATGCAAATACATCAAAAAATTCAGAAAGAAACTTCACATACTTATCCTTCGCTTCAAGTGACAATGTCTTGGACAATTTCACGAACTTAGGCTGGTCAGGTGTTCCAAGATTCACATCTTCAACTCCTTTCTCCGTGGGCACCAAGCTTGGCTTCTTTTCCACATCGTCCTGATCAAATAGCTCCTCTAGAGGTATGAGACCTCTAGGAATTACATTATCTTTCAGCTGCAATATGTTCATCTGGTTTGTTTCCAATTCTTGATCACCCACCGCATACTCACCTTCTATGGGAGTGTCCTTGAATTTTCCATCACCTTGTAAAAATGCATTGATCTCATTATCATCCCAAAATACTTGCCAATACCTTAAATTTTCCGGAACAGCATGCCTATGTTTGACATGAATCTCAAACTTGTTGCTGGATTTCATCAGAACCTTCAGGTTACTTGCAGTAGTGGCAAGAGAATCAGCAATAAGATTCTGCATCCTGGGCACTGCTGTCAAAGTGTACTCTGGGAATGTCTTCAAAATGTCCAGAACTTCATTTCTGTATGCCCTCAGTCTTGGATGTTTAGCTTGGTATTCTCCTTTCACCTGCTTGATTATTAACTCAGAGTCACCATATACAGAAATCCTTTTCTCCTTCAACTTCTTCAAGATTTTGAGGCCTGCATCAGAGCTTCATACTCTACTTCATTGTTGGAGCAGTCAAAAGCCAACTTATAAGCACATACTCTAACATTACTAGGGACTCTTTCAGGCTGGAAAACAGGGCTCTGAATCCATATTCCAATGCCAGCTCCATCCTTACCAACAGCTCCATCAAAATCCATACTCCACAGGCCTTCTTCTTCTTCTTGAAGGTGCTGGAAATTTTCTTCTTTCTCTTCTTTACCTTGGATGATTTCTGGCTGTTAATTGTCTCTTTACTGTTGCCAGGTAGGAGATTCAGAAGTGTTTTCTGATTTTTCCTTTTCCTTTTTGAGGACCTCTCTGAAATTCTCTGAAATATTAGGTATTTCATCCACTTGTACCAATTGAACATTCTCATCATTTAAACCGCCATCAGAATACAAGACAAAAGACTCTAAATCTTTGTGGACTTCATTGATGGGATGGTTTACAGGCTTGTCTTTGCTAGTAATCATATATTTCATTTTCTTTTCCCTATATAACTTTCTCAACTGGCCAAATACAGGGATTGTGGCATAGGAAAAATCAAGCTGTATGGTTCCCTTAAGCTTTGCACCCCAGGACCTAGATATAAACATTCCAAACCATGGTGGGACATCAGCAACGACTACATCCATAAAGACATTTTTGGCTGGGATTTGATATAAAGACACTACTAAATCTTTGATGAGACCAATACAATGGACCCTACTTGAGTCAAAAGAATACAAATCATGGTATTTTCTAGTAACATCAAGGCCTAACTTCTCCATGACAGCTTTGGGCATCAAATTATGCGAGGCCCCGGAGTCCAACATGGCATTATGCAAGATAAACTCATGCAACCTAAGACTTAGGTAAAAGGGTGGGAATTCATTTTATTCAGACTCTTGTGTGGCTGGACCAAAAATAAATTCAGGGTAGTCATCTTCCACATTAACCATATCAGAAAGAGGGTCAATTTGCAAGAATTTAGACACCTAAATTTTATATATACTATTCTTCACCAACTCAGTCAGGGGCACAGACACTTTGAGTTTAGAAATTTCATTTTCTAAATTAAGGGAAGGAGCTTTTTCTACCTCTTTAATGGGAGGGTATATCTTCTCTGTTTGCTCCTTGGCTATGCTCTGCTGGGTTTTTCCATTTTCTGTATTAGTAACTGCAGGTGCTTTGCTGGATGAAGGATTGACAGACTTTTTTCCTTTCTTCTGTGCTTCGTCCTTCATTTGGAGTTCTTTTCTCTTTTGAATGGGGCTGATTGTGACGTTTCTGTTCCTTAGAGAATAATGCCTTTGCTGGGCTAACAACGCATTCATATACCCTCTTTGGTGGTCTTCAGATTCTTCTTCTAACACCACGTCATTGGCCAAAATGAAATTTTCGTCCCCTTGAATGTCTGGAGTCGCCAATGTGTATTCTTCGTCTTCTGTGAGGAAATGGGTGCACCATTAGCTATGAAAAAATGATTGGTTTCAAACAGGGGACCATCGTCATCTGAATCAGTCCCTTGCACGTAGTTCTGCTGTAACGATGTTTGAATCTGCTGCTGTGGTGCCACTTGGTCCTGCGCCCTTTGTTATCTCTGTCTAATTTTGAATTGCGACTGCTGTTGTCCTCTAAAATTCGGATTTCTTATTTTGGTTTTAGGTTTGTCCGAAATCGTTAATCGATCAACCATATTTTCCATTGTACGAATTAGTGTGTCCATTTTGATGTTCAAAGGGGATGCTTCTTCTTTCACCACGACTTTCTTTTTAGTTCTGGCTCGAGCTCTTCTCGCCAGCAGATTAGCTTCAACACTTACTGCTATCTTTTGCATCTCTTCAAGTGACGGTGGATCTCTTTCACGCAGCTGATATGCCATGTCGGCATCAAAACCATCCGGAAACTTCAGCATAGCTGAATCCACGTGAGGTTTGAGATTAGCCGGAATAGCATTGTATATCGCATTGAATCTAAAACAATAGTATTGCACCGTTTCACCCACATTTCTTTTTATATTCTCATATTCAGACATAATTTGGTGTGGATTCCTTTTCAACTCCCACCGGTCTAAGAACTGTGTGTGTAACTCTTGAAAAGTGTGAATAGAGCCTGCTGGTAAAGCTCTGAACCACTTTCTCACTTCACCTCCGAAGCTTTGAACAAACAACCTGGTAGCTACATTCTCATTTTCCACTTCATGCAAGTCAAAAAAGTCATTCATCTTGTCAACATGCTGTTGGGCTGTAATGCCCTGAGTGGCATCAAAGATAGTAATTTTACTCTGATAATCAGTAGGCATATCATTGAGAACCTGAGGTAAAACCAAGGGTGCATACCGAGCAGCCATGGCTCTGGGTGGATTTACAACAGGATTTGCAGGATTTAGGGGAGGTGTTGTTGGAGGAGATGATAACTGGGAGTTGACTGAAGGGGATGTTGATGAATTAGGAGGAGGCAATGCTGCTGCTGATTATTCTGAAGGTTCAGGAATATAAGTTGCAGTGATGGACTGAGGTGAATTCAAAATGTAGCCATCAATGGAAGAATTTGCTCTCTGAACTTCAATATCTACAAGAAACTCCGGATCTAAAACCGTGTCTTCAAGTGCAGTTTCAGACTTATTTCTAAACAAAGAGAGATCAAAAATCTCATCAAAATAAAACTCTTCTACAAAAAACCACTCACTGGGCCAAGTATGGGACCTGAAAATAGGTGTAGGACTTAGCGATCCCTCCTGCCTTTTGACTATTCTTGGGATAAGATTTGGATTTTCAAACACAGGGGGAGGATTTGGATCAAGATTAGCCCTTGTATATCTTCTTTAAGCCAGTGTGGTCAAATTACTACTGTACAATATTTATATCAGCCTAGAAAACTCTGAAATATCATCATCAAGACTTTACAAGAAAAATATTACTGGGGTGATAAATCTTCTATGCAAAAAGTTTGTAATAGTTCTCCAGTATGGTTGCCAGAGATGTTAGCACCCAATCTGAACCTCAGGCTGAAAAAGGAAAATCAGGGTAACAACTAAACCACGCTCAGCCTTGTAGCTAGCCCTAAAATGATAGGAAAGGGCTCTCTCCGTAGAATATATATTCAATAAACAATAATAACAGCTAATTTTAGGCTAGGTATATAAGGGAAAAAAGAGTTTTGATGAATTACTAAAATTTCAGGGATGTATGGGACAAGAGCACAGTATGAACTGAGGAATTAAATCAGGATACAGGGTATTTCATGGGGCAAGATAGGCAAGAGATTTAGCAATCTAGTTTGAAATAAGATGGAGTGGAAAGACTCTTGAGAAGCTGAAAAGGGCATAATAAATGAATCCTTTTCAAACATAAGAAAATACAAAGAGTATGAATGATTCCCCAAGGCAGAGCATATAAAATGGATTCTACCTTTCTAACTTGAAAACATTCAACTGGAAATGTTTATGAATGAATGTTGCAACATAACAATGTACATATGAAACACAAAGAAGAGACATATGCTAAAACTTATACCACATGAATCCCACAAATCAGAGCTGCATCACTTTATTAATTCCCTGCCAAACTGTACAACAGAGCGCAGAGCTCACTGCCACACTATTCCCCTACTTCTGAGTTTTTAAGCCTCAGAATTTCAGCCCTTGCAAATAATTAGAATTTACAATAAATAGACAAATTTGTAGGAATAAAAATCGATGGGAAGAGGAGAAGTCTCAACTGAAGATGGAAGGCCAAAAGCCAACAATTTCTTCGTAAAGGAAGAGCTGCGTTACATTATCTCATTTGAAATTTTCGGATATCCGATGAGTAGGATGAAACCATGTAGCATGGATCCTTTCGAATCATTACTGAAGATGTGACTGTTACATTTTGTTTCTCGGCCTCTGACATTTCGCTTTCATTTAGCCCCTTTGAAGAAAACTGACTTTTTATTAATCTGCCGTTTGAAATAAATTGAATTGAATTTATGCTTTCGTGAAGGCGAAAATGAATTTTAAATGGGAAAAGGGAAGGGAGATGGAGGCGGGACCCACATAAATTGCAATCGCAATCGGAGCGGGGCGGAGAGATATATATGTGAAACAATAATCACAATCGGAATGGAGCGGGAGGGGAGTGATATTATATAATTTCAATCAAAAATCGGAGTTGGGGAGCGGGGAAATATTGTTGAAACAACACCCGAAAAGTTCCGATGCGATTAGCCTAGGTCCGATGGAGCAGTATACAATGTGCTTTATACAAAGGGATGAATGATATTTATAAATAGTCAGAGGGCTAAAGTGGGAGCGAGGTGAATCGCATCGGAGATCGGGAGAGGAGCGGAATAATATATTATAGAAATTTCGATTGAAACGGGGGAAAACCTTTTGTATAAATGAGACGAATGATTTTTAACTTTTACAAAGGAAGAAGGGGGTTTGTAATGAATGGGTAGAGGAATCGTATGGTGGGACCCGACAGGTCAATCACAATCGGAGATTGGAGGGGGTCGGATATACAATCGCATCGGAGCATAAGGGATTTGCGATGCGATCGGAGGAGGGGATGAGATTTATTGTGGCCCGTCTGATCAGTGAGGGTAATAAACGGTCGGATGGGGATCGGGAATTGCAATCGGAGGATCGTGGAAGGGACTTGTGATTGATCGCAATCAGAGTTTTGTGCGATCGGGAGATCGGAAGGAGGAGGTGCGATTGGCAGAATCGAAGGAGACTTGTGCGATCGGGAGATCGGAGGAAAGGTTGCGATCAGAGGGATCGAGGATTGGATGATCAGAGGGGAACTTACGATTGGAGGAATTAGGGCAGGACTTGTGATTGCGACGATCAGAGTGTTGTGTGATCGATCACATCGCAACTGTTTGCGATGAACTGATCGGAACCCTTCATATAAATGTTGCGATTGAAAATTTCTTTGCGATTGTAATTTATAACACTATTTTAAACTTTATATTATAAATTTTCTTGACTATATGCGTGGTGGGGAAGTGGTTTACACGGCGCGGGGGGGGGGGGGGGGGGTTATAATATGATACAACTTAACTATAAAGTCTATGGGTATGAGAAAAAGGGGAAGTGGTTT
The DNA here is from genome assembly GCA_034641835.2 of Pinus albicaulis. Taxonomy (NCBI): domain Eukaryota; kingdom Viridiplantae; phylum Streptophyta; class Pinopsida; order Pinales; family Pinaceae; genus Pinus; species Pinus albicaulis. The sequence continues at coordinate 42,259,385 of CM076571.1, forward strand.
TAATTAAATCGCATATGTATTGGAAGGTTTTATAATGCGATTTTTATGATCAGAAAGGGGAAAAAAGGGGTTTTAAAAGGGAAATGAACATAAAGTTAAAAGGGAAAATGGGAAATAGGGGGGGGGGGGCTTAGGGAATAGAGGGCTTTTACTTCACTTAAGCATAAAATTCAATCCAGAAGTCAGTTTTGAGAGTGTAGCATACCATTGGAAAGCTCTTTCCGGGCTCTTTCTAATGGGTTGACTTTGAAGATGATATGGCGCTAAACATGTTGTGGAAGACTTCTTTGAAAGGTAGGGACATCACTTTGCGGGGATAATAGCTTCTGAATGGTGGTTGAAAATCAAAGAATGATGTTTTCACCTCAAAACATGGTTTTTGAGGTGAAAATTACATCAAACTGAACGAATGATATCTCTAATCCTCCTGGTACTATAAATTTGTATTTATTTGACCTCCTCATGACCTTGCTAATCTTTTTTTGACATTTGACTCATTATTTTGACCATGGTGAGACCCTAGAAACTAATGAGACCCATCCTATGACCTACTGATATAGTTTTGAGAATGAAAGTGACTAATGAATAAAGACCATAGGGTGGAAAATTAGCAAGTACCTCATGAGGGAAAACTAATAAAAATTACTACCATCAATGAATCCATGACCTAGCGGAATGGTGAAATTTATTCGGTATGAGACACCTAATATGCAAATGCAAAAGATCAATTTTGATAACTGATGGCAGTGTGACTAGACTGACACTAAAAATGCGATCGCATCGCATCGCAATATCACAAGTTTAACCATATTTTTAACTTGTAACCTTTACCGAATGTGATATGCGATGTGATCTCCATCGTCCATCACTCTATTTCAGTTCTGCTCTTTGATCCTGACCGTCTGTTTTTCCCTTTGTGCCTCCTCCAAAACTCTTAAGTTTATAAGGGAAATATTCCATTTCTCTGCTTGCAGGAAATTATTCTATTTTTATCTGCAGTGTAACCCTCCTGAGATTATCCAGTGTTTTGCTGTGCTAGTCTCTCCTGAGCTTGTAAATGAGCCCGACTTGACCCTTGATGCACACTTTTCTTCTTTGCTGCTCCTCTGGCTTAGATTGCACTTCCATTGCTGCTGCTTCTTCCCTGACGTTGGTTAGAGTGCACATGTGATGATGAATCCTCATTGCGCTTGTGGTTATCCTTTTGAGAATATTGTAGGTATTCTTGACATTCTAACAATTGTTCCTCAACAACCTTGAATTTCTCGGGACCTCTCTTGACTTTTAGCTGAGTCAAATTATGCTACAATAGATGCCACATTGTTCTTTCTTTAGAAGATTTGTCATGACATTATATCTTATTATATTTCATGGCTTCCCTGTGATACCCCATAATTCAAATTCCTTTCCTTCCGAAGAAAATTTCAGGAAAAGTTCTTGAAAATTAAAAGCTACCATCCCCAAAGATTGTAACCATTTTACTCTTACTACAACATCAACACCACCCATTGGAATGGAAATAATTGGACTATTAAATACATATTACCCCATGGTTAGCTTGATATTATGACACTTTCCAAAGAAATTTATAGTTCCTCCATTTTCCACCATCACTTGACACTCTAGGAAGAAATTCAACTCCTTGGCTACCTTACAATGAATAGAATTATGGGTACTACTCGAATCCATAAGCATGATTACATTTTGATTCTTGATATGTCCTTCTATATTGAGAGTTTGAGGAGTGGTAATTCCTGCCAATGCATTACAGGATATGGCCAGATTCATTACTTCTTCCTCTAGGGTTGGTTCTTAGTGTATATCCTCTTCTTTTGAAGTTTATTTTTCCTTTTCTTCCTCCTCTTCATAATCTATGTAAAATAATTTCTTCTCAGCACACTTATGACCTTTAGTGTATTTGCTATCACAACTATAGAAAATCCCTTTTTATATTTTTTATTCCAATTGTTGTGGTGTCAACCTTGTAGGTTGTGGAAGTATAGGAGTAGAAACACTTCCATCTTTGTAGTTGTGAGTGTTAGTCTTCCTTCTCGCCATAATTTTTCTTTCTATTTTTCTTTCCAACCTGAATGCTTTCTCCAATGTATCAGGTTCCCAAAGGCGAACCTCATGTTGTATGTTATCCTTTAGAGTCCCTATGAAGACATCAATCCTATAGTCCTCTGGAATATTATTTACCCTTATATTCGATTTTTGGAAGTCCTCAATGTGCTCCATCATTGAACCATTTTGTTTTCGATTTATCAATTGGCTAAAGAAGGTGTTGCTCTTTGTATCCTCATAGTGTGCTATCATTTGCTCCGTAAAAATTGACCAAGTGACCAGTGTTTTATGAGAAAAAAGCTATCGTTACCATACAAAATGATTTTGATCTAAATATAAAGTTTCAGTGCGTACCTTTTGTGTGTTTTGCGTATTATGGAGCTCAAAGTATTGCTCCATTTGTAGTATCCAAGTTATCAAATCCTTGCCATCAAAATTCCTCATATCTATCTTCGGAATATGGTGGGTCTTAAATCCAACATTATAGTCTATCAAATCATGATGAACATTTATTTTGTTCTCATCTTGAGTTTCCTCTATTACCTTTTTGCCATTAGGAAGCTTTTCTTATAGAAAATGTTTCAAACCTTCCTTCAAACCTTCCATGTCTTTCTTCAAATCTTCCATGTTGCCTTCTATACCATTCATCTCAGCTTCCACACCATCCAACTTAGCTTCCATGCCATTCTTCAAACCATCCATCTTAGCTTCCACGTATTTCTTCAAACAATCCACCTTAGCTTCCACACCTTTCTTCAAACCATCCATATTAACTTCTATATTGCCTTCTATACCATCCATATTAGCTTCCATTCCATTATTCAAACCATCCATATTAGCCTCCATGCCTTTCTTCAAACCATCCATCTTAGCTTCAACGCCTTTCTTCAAACTTTCCATTTCATTTTTTGTTACTCTTTGCGAGAGCGAAATTTGATGCACTTGGTCTTGTAATTTTGATATATCATGTTGCACTTATTCCACTTCATGAATCATAATAGAGCCTTCTAAGGGCTTAATTGGTGCTAAATTATTTTTTAGGGGAATTTCAGAACCGAATATTGATATCTATGCTTCAATATGCCCTTGGAATCACTTAAAACTGAATTTTCAAACAAGATTTATGCAATTTTTAAAAAACACACACATTTTTCTTCATTTTGAGGAGCTTGATATTGAAACTGATGTATCTCTGTAATTTCATATCCATAAGATTTTATCTTTGGCCCTTTAGTAGCCCTATGAATATTATTTCCAATGCCACAGGTATGACTTGATTTGGATTCTTCAAGACAAAGTTATGCCCAATCTCCCACAATGGCCTAATTATGTACTGGTTCAGTAGAGCGAACTTGTAAAATTTGCCATGTGTCAGTGCTTCCTCCTTTGGATGTGAATTTGATACAAAGGAAACTAAAATATGTGTAATTTCAGCCACTTTTTATAGAATTGAAATCCGATGCTCAGGGAGAGACTTATGATGATTTTCCCAAGGTCACCTCTTTGAGATGAAATTCAGGAACCTACAAAAACCTTAACTTCAATAGATCATATCTCCAAAACTATTGTGAACGAAGACCTAAAATTTTTACACGAAGTGCCTCCGATTGTATTTAAAATGGGTTTTTGTTTTAGCATCTAAGACTTCGCAGAAAAAAATTTATAGCAAAAATTTCATGATGACCGGTTTGAAGCAGCAAAACCCTAGAATCCAAAACTCTCATACCAAATGTTATGAAACCAACTCACAGAATAGAAGAAAAGAGACATCAACAACTTAGAAATAAGCCACTTCAAGGGGAAAACTCCTTTACATTACATCAATGAACAATTCTTGGATGATACAAATGAAAAAAACTCCTTTCTATCTATAGGAGTCCATAGGGTCACAATATAATCCTAGTCGACCTAAAAATAATAATCTAAGGGCACAACAATAACAATAGTGGACTATTATGGGGCACAATAATAAAAATATGGGGACTATAGTGGTACAACAATATCAATAAGGAGGCTACACTAACAGTAATAAGGAAGTATACTAGTAATATAGGGCCCTAACATTATCATTATTAAGCATATGTTTGAGATAAACTTATCGCTTCTACGTTTGTGTTTGGATACTTTGAGTGGTTTGGGCGTTAATGTGTTTAGATTTCGATGGTAATCTTAGTGAATGTTACATTTGTTTTGTTATATTTATATAAGTGTATGTAATTGGATTGATACTACACATTTATTTGATTTAATATTAGGTATCACAAGTTTTGAGAGCTAATTAATTCTTAATAGTGTCCCTATAGGTATTACTAAATACTCCATCAAGATTACTCTTGAAATTCTAGGTATCACAACTTTTGACAGCTAATTAATTCTTAATAGTGTCACTCTAACTCCATAGTGTCACAATTGTTGACAATTAATTAATTCTTAGTAGTGTCCCTCTAACTCCATCGTGTCACAACGTTTGACATATTAGTAGTGACACTATTTGTTTTTCCATATTTTCATATCGAATATATGAAAATGGAAGTTGAAATTATAAGCCATTCAAATATTTAACTTGAGCTATTGTAGTAAACATCATACATTGTCTTTCTCGCTCTCAAATATTTATAGGTTAAATTACTATAACACAAAAATCAATGCATATTGTCAATACTTTTTTTGTGCTTATAGTGAAATATATGCACATTGTTAATCCAATCACTCTAAAATTAATGTACAATCATACATCCATTTACATAAAATCAAAAATCAACATAAATACACTAAAACCAATGTATCTAATGCAAGTAGTCAAATAGGACTAGAAAACAACATCTACACTCAAATCAATGCATCTAATGAAAGCAATAAAATAGGATTAGAAATGAAAATCTGCACTAAAATCTATGCATCTAGTGCAAACAATCAAATATAATTAGAAATCAAAATCTACATTGAAATCAATGCATCTAGTGCAATAAATCAAATATAATTAGAAACCAACATCTACATTGAAATAAATGCATCTAATGAAAGTAATAGAATAGGATTATAAATCACCATCTACACTGAAATAAATGCATCTAGTGCAAGAAATCTTCCCTCTCTCCCCGCTCCATCTATATCTATATCTCCCTCCATCTCTCCTTATTTTTCTCTATCTCACCCCCGCAAAACACACACACTCTCTCTCTCCATATCTGTCTATCCCCCCTTCCCTTGCTCCCTCCCTTTGTCTCTCTCTTCTTCAATCTCTTCACCTTCCATATACATCTCTCTCTCCTTCCATCTATATCTCTATTTCCCTTTCTCTCTCTATAACAGCCCCAAAACATACACACTTTTTTTCCTTATCTATTTCTCCCTCCCTCTTCCTCCCCCCCTCTCTCTCTACCCCTTCTCTCCCTATCTCCCCACTTCTATATATCTTTTGACCTACTCTCTGTTTCACTAAAAACTGTCACCTTGAAATTATGTTGACTGTATGAGCTCATTGTCACTCATACTTACCTCCTCTGCAAGTCTTACAACCACTACTCCTCATGTCAAGCCCTAAAAATAGGAGAAAAACCCTAAAAAACTCCTAAACCTTGGGTACGTAGGTAATGTGAAGCTTACCTGCGTTCCTAGCTGGGGTACATAGGTAATGTGAAGCTTACCTGTGTTCTAGAACGCAGTTTCTCTATGTAATGCCTGCGTACCCTTGTCAAAGTCAAAAGGGTGAGAAAGTAAAGTGAAAAAGCTGATTTTTGGTCAATTCTAGAAGCTTCTGGATGAGATTTTTTGGGGGTGAGTACGCTCTTGTAAGGTTCATGCATCCCACACCTTAAGGAGCTAACCCCTTGATGTGAGGAGCCTATCCCTTTGAAGGAGGATTCTATCCCTTCATAGGTGGAACCCTAACCTCCTCATCTGCGCTATAAAAAGAGGTATTGGGTAGCCTCAAAGGGAGTTCAAGTTTTAGAATTATTTGAGGTTAAGTGCTGTTGGGATTCAGACTCATTTAACTGAGATTTTGTGGGGAAAGATCACATACCTCTATCTGTCTTGTTTGGAAGAGTGCAAGGCTTGTCAGAGTAGAGGAGATTGCTGCTTTCAGACCCCGGGAAGGTCTGTTCAACATCAAGGCTAAGGTTGTAAGGTTTTCCTTCATTCAAAGTTAATACAAATGAATTCATTTTTCTCAATAAGCTGTTAATTAACTGTTTATTTCGTGGATTCCTTGATCACCATGATAGGCATGATTTATAATATTTGCTATACAGGTGCTATTTAATGTTTTCTTGTTTGTGACAATAGGTTTATAAAGATAACTCCTTCAAGTGAACAAGGGAATACAACTTTGAACACGCATTGGATCTACGGTAAGACCTTAACACCTTTATAGTATTCTTTTGTAAATCACATATGTTTAGAGAAAGATAGGTTTATTTGGCTGTTTGTTGCTAGATTACCTTTTGGTACTAGGGAGATCGATCTTGTCCGCAAGATTGATTTATCCGGTCAACAAATTGGTGACTCTGCTGGGGAAAGAACTTGTTTTGATTTTCCTTTGTTTTGATTTGAGAAAATGCTTTTTTCTGATTTTTTATTGATTTGTACGGGCTTGGGTAACTTAGATTTACTTTTCTTTGAAAAGTTTTGAAGTTTTTTTTTTCTTGAACTTTTTTGGGGACCGCACATTGTTGCAGACCTTGTTAAAAGTATTGAAAAACTTAGATTTCTCCTTCCAATTTGAGTTTATATTTAATTTAGGATTCTTAGCATCTACCTAGATCTGTATTTTTCTGTCAAAAAGCCTTTTTTATGGGTTTCTTTCAGCAAATTTTTCATCTCATCAATCTCCGTTAAGTTAATTGGGTGTTTTGAGTCTCTTTTTTTAGAAATTCTTAATTTGATTTCCTTTGGTCATTACTTGGAGGTTTGTCTCAATATTTTCACAATTTTGCATCTTTTTGTTTTTTTTTTTTTTTGCAAAAACATTTCCCCCTCATAACTTGGGGGGGCTAAATTGTGTATGAGTGTTAATCGCCTTTGAGTGTTTTTAATTTTTGATCTTTGGAACTCTCACCCAATTTTATTTACTTGCACTTGATTGGTTCTTAGATTACATTAGAATCATCTTGTGTTTGAGAATTCTCTTGCATAGATCACATTTGCATAATTAGAGTTCTCATTTTCAGAATATGAGTGAATTGTGCATAGATTACAACTGCATAGTTTACATTCTGAAAAATCAATCATAGATTTAGATCAGTTTTCTTTGATTTGAATTTAGATGTTTTTATGCTTGTTTTAAAAACACAAAAATAAAAAAATGTTTCGGAATTGATTTGCATTAGTTTTTCTTGATGAAATTAGTGCATTAGAGAATTTGTTATATTTTCTCTTAGTGATCAATTGTTTGCATTGTTGGAAGTGAATGGAAACTCTCTCTTTACTTTAGTTAGGATTCATCGAATTGAAAAGATTACATTATCATATTTGATTGCATTCAGTTTTGGGTCGGGTCATAACACCATTGGTTTCATATCCATTTACCCTTTTTAGTAATAACAGCCTAAATAACACATCACTTAATTAAAATTCATCTAGTAATTTTTACATTTCTAGGGCTTTTATCACCAATATAGCTTAGGCTAGTATCTTGGAGTAGGGAGTAATTAACTCTCCAAGATAGTAACAACAAACAAGTAGATAAATCTTGTGATAGGAAATAAATCCAATTGTAATTGGTACAATCTGGGAAGCTTCTCTTAAAGGAGTTAATCATGAGATCATGTCCAAAACTTTGAGACAATCAATTATGTTTCATCAGGGAAGATAGAAGATCTGCGCGCATTACAAATGGTAAACCTCAGATTAACCATTGTCGAGGAGCCTGGGGTCACTTGTTGGTAAACCTCGAATTGACCATGTCGAGGAGCCTTCAAGGGGATTGAGCTTTGTTACTCTGCCCTTGCACGTAGAATCAGATCGTAGACTGTTCCCCTAGTTGTATTTGTTACTGTTGGTAACCTTAATGTCTATAAGCTTAAGATTATTTCCTAAGGTGACGGTGAAGGAAAGATCTCACTGTACTTGGAGTAGACGTCGACTAGACTCACTTGGAATCTCTAGGGTGTTCTCTTCACACGAGATGGTTTTGTGAAGAAACTTGTGCCAGTCTGTTTCATTAAGCAGGTTGTCGAGGTAACTGTTCCAACCGCCATTTCTGCATTAAAATTCTACGATGTTGGATTTCATCACCAACTAGTGTTTTTAGTGTGAGAATCTACTGTTTGTGTGTGGTTTGACTCCTAGATTTGATAGCGCATGTTAATTTGTTTGTTTTTACTTTTAGAGACAATAGGTGTGAATTGTGAATTTTAATTGTTAGGTGTGAGTTGTGAATTGTTAATTTTAGTTTTAAATTGTTAATAAAATTCACTGAAGTTGAATATAATGGCAATTGTTCCGGAATTTACCAACCAAGGAACCCCTCTTAACGAGAATCCTAGTACTTTTCCTTGCTTTGGGAATGTTGGTCCTCCTTATATGGCTACTTTGTCATTACCTAGATTTACAATAGGTTTATCAATATGGTTATTTTCAACTTCGTTGGCCCCGAATACTCCAATTTTTCCACCTCAACCAGATGCTTCACCTCAACAGAGTTCACCATCTCAACATCACCAACCTTCTGTTGACCCTTTACCTTCTTCGGTTAATATTTCTTCCTCCATTTCTTCCTCTTCGCTTGGTAAAAGCCTTGACGCTAGTAACCAGGTGGCGAAGAAGAAGAAGAAAGGGAAGAAGAAGAAGAAGAAGAAGCAAGATAAGAAAGACGTCAACCAACCAACCATGGCTGTAAATGTTAGTAGTGTTGAGGAAACCTCCAACATGCATCATAAACCAAATACCCTTGCAGGCTTTGTAAGGGTGACCACTTCCTTATCAATTGTCTCGGTATTCCAAAGGTCTTGGAAGCATGGTTAGAAAAATCTCTTCAACTTTCCGTTGATCCATCAACCAGTGATGGTCAGGTTCCTGGGAAAAAGGGTAAAGTTAGGTTTCCTTGTAAGTTATGCAAAGGGATTCATCAAACTCACATTTTCCCTCACATAGATGAAGCCTAAAAATTGTTGGAAAACCTTACTGTTCCACAGCAAGAACTTCCAACTGGTTACCATCAACTTTATCCCAATCTACCGTCAACTGATGGAGTGATTGATCTAATTCCAAGTACAGTCAATCCCACTCTTCCATTGGAGAGTGAAACTCATATCACTCAGGTTGATGATCCATTAGTTGATCAAGTGATCGACTCAATTTCCCATTTGGTCAATCCCACTCTCCCTGAAGAGAGTGAACTTCATACCGCTCAGGTTCTTCTTGTTACATCAGATTCTTCTATGCTAGGGGGCATTTCACCTGTTTCTATAGAACCCCCCTCCAAGTACTAAGGTATTTTCCTTTGATTGGAATAGACTGATAGAACCTCGTCTTCCTTCCTCCATCCATTTCCAAATCATTGTGAAGTTTCGTGGTAGGGACATACACCGCACACAAGTAGATGAAGGTGCTTCTGTTACTATTTTATCCTCAACTGCTTGGAAAGCTTTGGGTTCCCCTCAGCTTGTGCCTATTACGTAGAATCTAAAAGCTTTTAACAAAACCATTAGTGGACCTTTAGGGATCCTGTTGGCAATATGTTTCTTGTATCCTATTATATGATTGTCCTTGATGGAAACTCTCTGACAAAGGATGCATAAATCTGCAAAGGGGAAGAAGGGTGCCTTGTGGATTTCATTCATCCGTGAAATGTGAGGGGATTAATGGTGCTCTGTATATAATTAGAGGAACCGATGTTAATGCGGTCGACAGTGTATCCCAAACTGGTAGACAGTGGAGTTATACATATTCGTTGAATATAAGACTGAATGTAAATTGAGATCAATGGTGTAGATTGTGGTATTGTCTATGCCTTTATTGAATTGAGCAAGTGTAATATATGAACATGTTCTTGATGAAGGAATTGTGAATCCCTGAAACCATTATGGAACTCGGTGACTAAATTATGTGAGTATAGGCCGTCGAACTCTCATTGGAACAACACTTTGGAATTATGAACGGAACCTGGAAGGAAAGTGGTGGATCATGAAAAAAGGAAGCATGACAGAACCTGGAGTAGAAGGGCAGAACCACGAAGGCGGAACAGTAAAGGCGGTTTCTGGTTTTCATCGCACCACCCTTGCACGGTGAGCGGTATTTGAGGAGGGGGGAGTGATTCCATTGATCGACCGACACGTGTCCCTGAGCAACTTTGGAAAACCACCTTCATTGTGTGCCATCGCACGTTAATGTTCGACCAAGGAAGCCACGCGATATTGTTGAGCGTTGTCGATCTGGAGAGGCGCCATTAGACTGTGGCCGTATGAGGAAGGTGTGCGAAGGATAACCATGGTACGATGCGAGTATGTGATTGGGTCGTCGATTATATATGTGGGCCCAGTTTAAATTATATTAATTAGGAAATTTTTAAACTAAGGTTTGCGGAGTTAATAAAGAATATTGAATATATGAAGTTGGCAAATTATGAAACATGTGATGTAATGAACGTGGGTTAATATATGCGTTGATCTCACAAACGCATAAACCTGGGGTCGATATATATATATGCCTTGGGGAATTCACAACTAAAGGAGGAAATTTGGATTAATATCTCAATCTCAGATTGAGATATTAAAAAGCCTTAGATTAATTATCTAATGGCCATACCAAGAAAATAGAACAATGAAAAGTTATTTTGGGCTTGGGTAAACCCCGCTGGTTTATTTATTTGACCACATCCCCTAATACCATCAGCTGTTGAGTGGTTTTGACTCATGGTATTAATAAAGGCTAAAACTATATAAGGAGAAGAGAATCATAATACAGTGTGTGCATATGAAGGGGTCGTTAATGAATAAATCTCTTTAAGAGATATCTGCATAATTGAACTCTGATAGA